>BSBM01000547.1:217500-285000 GCA_027924585.1 Larix kaempferi | reverse complement strand
GGAGGCAAAGATGTCAGAAAATGGCACAGTACAACATCACTTTATGCATGGAATGGGTAGAATTGGAAATAGCTGGTATGCCTATTTGTTTAAATATTTAGTTATTTTATGTTTGTTTGATTTTAGAAACAAGTTGGTGAATGGAAGGCTTTCAAGCCACAAATGTATTTTTTAGTTGTTTCTAAAAAAATATGATTGATCTGATTTGTTAGATTTGTAAAAAATTACAAAGAAATACTCTTTATTAACATCTTAAACTACAAATCCACTGAAATTGAATATTTTTGTTGCACAATCCAATTCAATAACCTTGAAAACCTTTACTCCACCGGGATTTTGCAATCTATGCATATCATACTAGTTATTTTAGTACCAAAAGAAATATTCTACATGATGATCTATCCAAATTTCTCTATTTTTCCATATGTTTCAACGGAATTTCATTATATCTATTATGTATTTAATTATTCTTGATGTAATACATATGTTTCTAATTCAAAATTAAATTAATGTTTTGAAATTAAAATACATATTTGTAAATATACCCCCAAAACGCCTAAACACCTAAACACCTAGAAGCACTTAAATGCACTTAGGGATTATGGGTTAGAAGAGGTCATAAAGGCCTTTATGGGGGAGGGGTTCTAGGAATAAACTGACACATTTATATTTGTTGGGTAATAAAGGAAGTGAACGTTACCCACCAAACTATTCAACGTTCTACAGGAGTGCACACGTGCTAGCAATGCGCACGTGCATCTAGCACGTGGGCGTCCCTGTTGAACATAAAATTTAGAAAATCACCCATGCTCTTCTCCCGCATTTTTTCTCTGATTCATCGCGTTTTGTTCATTGTTTTCATGCACAGTCTGACAATCATTTACATTTTAGATTGAATTCACACACCATTTGGTGCTTCCTTGACCATTTGGATAGAATACCAAACATTTGGGGCTCTATTTGGCTCTTTGGATTGAATACATACCTCTTGGGATGTATTTGGATCATTTGAGTGAATACACAACAATTGGACTCTATTTGGCTCCTTGGATTCAATTCTCATGCTACTTGGACACACATGAACTCTTCTTACATATAGTGGACACATTAAAAGAGCATTTTAAATTTGAAGCAATGAGCAATCATAATCCTTGAGGTATGGTGAAAATTTTATCTTGTTAAATGTATTTTAGTCTTCATTCACTTGTTTGAATGGCATCTATTTTAGTTTTTCCTCATGAATTGTATGATAGATATATTTTAGTCTTAATCTTCAACATAAACAATAAAAACATCTTACCAAAAAAAAACTACAACATGCACCAAGCAATGCTTTAAACCTTTCATGAAGATAATAAAAAAAAATCACTTGCATCACCACCAATAACATTTCATAATCACATTCCTCCATCTAGTACACAAACATTTGTTGAATTCCTCATGGTTTCACTACAACAAATCACACAAACACCTAAAGAATTGAAAACTCTTAATCTTTTGGGGCTATTTTCCCTCATCCATAAAATGAAAATGAAGTGGGTAGGAGCTTCTCCCTTGTAGGGAATTTTCTCCTACTAACATCCCATACCACCATCCAATACCATCCTACTGAGTTCCTAGAGGCGTTGTTGTAGTTATATCTAGGGCATTCTCAATAGATTTTAAGATTATATGAAAACATTCGAGTTTTAATATCTTATTTGTTGTTCATTCTTGCAGGGGTGATATTGTTGTTTTAAAAAAAAACACATTGAATATGGGAAACAGACGTAATAATAAAAGAAATTCTATAAGGAATGAGACGCCCCCTGAAAAGGCCCTCGAGATAAGAGAAAAGGCCAGGTTGTACATGGAAAACCATAGAAATCAAAATGTTAGTGCCTTAGATCCATCAACAAGCAATGACGAAGTGGTTGAAGGAAATCAAATCTTACCTAATGTCGAGTATGAAGGGATAGATGTTGAACAAGTTCTTAATTGGAAACCTCCCCAAGAAGAGCACACACATGGCGAACACACTCCCTTGCAGGACTAATTTGTGAACGAAGGGCCACAAAAAACTGTTGATGAGACTCGTACTTAATTTTTGACTCCCTTGCCTCGAATATCAAGCAGATGATGAAGAACTCCCAGGCGTATTCATGTGGATGAAAGTTCATTTTTAGGACTTGAAGGTAAGTTTCCCAAACACACTGTTAACACCCAAATTAACCCCCAAGGTTGTGAAGAAGGCAATTCCGGGTAACCACTAACCAATATTTAGCTTGTGCTACTGACCCAACACAAACAGAGAGGGATCTCTCTATAAGCTCATGAAAAACTGGAATAATCAAAGCTGTCAACAATGAAAACATACACCAGTATTCATCATTCAAGATATTCAATTACAACATACAGAAGATTAGATTTTTGCTCAAAACAAAATGATTTAAATGTTGTTTGGCTGAAACATATGAATCTCTATTTGGGCAATGCAGTCACATTTAAACAAACCTTGAAAATTATCCACAAAGGCTTTGCGAATACATTCACACAGGGGCGAGGTAGTAAGCAACTAATAGTCAAAGAGCTTTTAATTGGTGAAACATAAGAGAAAAGAACAATCCATTGATATAAGGCATACAATGATGAATCCTACACCAACTTTAGCAGAGAATAAGGATGAAATACTTGGAATGAGATTAAGCAGAGCATAATTTCTATGAATTCCACTTAACTATTACACTACACCAAGTACGAAAGAAATATTACAGACATGGAATAACGATGAAAGAAACACAATTAACATGGGAAAAGGAAAGATAGACTATCAGACCAATTACACAAGAATCCTTGAAAAACACAGACTTGGCTCTGCAAACTTTATTAAACCGCTCAAAATGTCTTACAGACTGATTCTCAAAATTCCAAAAGTTTTTCAAATAATATTTTCAACCCTTTTTCATTTGATTTACATCACATATATAGATGACCTGAGCCTTAGGCTCGATCCATCAAAACTAAAAATTGTTGCAACTAAGTGACACATCATCAGGATTTATTCGTCACTTATCTCTACAAAACAGAAACAAGTAGAACCATTCTAACTGATTTTCATCTCTAACGCTATTTTCCCACATGATATTTACTTTCAACTACAAAGATAAAGATAACGAAGTAATTGTTCCAGCTGACTATTTTCATAGTCACCTCAAAAAATATTACAAATTGCATTTTAAAAATAAAAGTATCTTAGAAGTATTGGTTTCTCAAATAAACAACAACTATTAAAAATCCAACGACTATTATGGAGGGCGGAGAGTGTATTTCATTTTTCCATATCTTTCCACGGTATTCCATAGCTCAGCAAAAGGGAGGTCATGATCCGTCATCTCTTTTTCCATAACCCAGATCTCAATGTGTTCGGCAAGGGAAATTGGAGGGAGTCTTTCACCAATGGAGATCAACCGATTCAGGATTTCAAAGTCTTCAGAGATTTTCTCCATCAAAGTTCTTCCTATAAGTAGCTGGTTTAGACTTTTGAACTTGGTGTGATCCATCCTTATGCTCCAAAGCAAGTTTTTGTAACCATTTAGGGAGATTAACTCTTGATTGTTATCCTAGAACAATGGAAAACCCATCTCTACCAGTTTATCAAACGATCCTTTGAAATTCATTAGCTATTTCCTCATCTCTTCTACTTTGGTTTCTACGCCTTCAACTTGTGCATATTTCCCTATAGCTCTTTGTGCTGCTGCAATGGCCATGATCCGGTTTCAAATATTCAAGTTAATTCTTTCCTCTTTTGATAAACTATTCAAAAAATTAATAGCATTCAATGCTATTTCCTTGGGCTTCCGGATAAGAGTTTCTCTTGCAGTTGCACAACCTATGAAAACATCATTGATTGTTTTCTCTTTTACTCTTATAAATTCGAAGTATGGCCTCAAAATTTCAGCTTCTTTAATAATTCGATCCCAAACTAAATGCTTGCAACCCTGCAAAGCTACATGTCCTGTAACTTGGGGGGTGATCTTCTTATTGATATCAACTAATTCATTATGCTTATCTCGGAGGGTTCTTGCTTCTTCTTCTTTCATTCCACTCTCCTCCTCCAACCTCAGAGCTTTTTCCTTTAGCTCCTTGATTTCCACATCCTTCAGGTTAATGTGAGACATAGCCTACACAAGGCTATCAGTACTACTTCTATCCCCATTTTGGTTCATATTGGTAGGCCGCATGTCCAATTTGGACAAGTTAATTTTTAATTCATCAAGCTGCTTTTCTAGGCTTATTTTCTCCCTTTTCCAACTACCTTCCTTCCCTACAAATTTTAGCAACTCTGCTTTACAATCACTTAATTCTTTAGACAAGGCTTCCTTTTGCATTTCAAAGTCTGTTTCTTCGGGAGCTTCGATTAGCTGGATATTAGGAACTTTCTCCTTTTTCTATAGTTTCAAAATCAGCTTATCTTTCTCAGCCAATAGCTTGCTCATGGTTTTTCCTCCACCGTCACTTATAACTAGGTCAGATTGTATATTCTTGACCTACTATTGAAGAGCTCAGTTTTCACTTTTCTCTTGCTTCAATTGGTTCTCTAACTTTCTTATGGTAACCTGCAAATTGTCTCTTTTCAATGTTGCATTTACAAAATCATCATATATGAGATCCCCAATCTTCTTGTGAAACTGGATTTTATCTGACACCGGTATCTTTTTCCAATTGAGCTTCATTTCGGTCACTTCATCCTCTGTCAATACTGCCAGGCTTAAAGTGTTATCCTTCATATCTCTGCTGGTCATCAAGGAAGTTTTGGTATTAGACAAACCCTTGGCTCTATGCATCAAATAAAACAACGTCTGGGATGAGTCCTGTTTATTTTGATCATACTGCTTGCACAGGTCGCCTTGGACCGAAATTTATTGCCATTATCACCTTCCTTAACATCTTGGAACTTATATTCTATAATCTGGACTTCAGGAGCCGAAGAATCCTCATTATCTACCTTCCCACCATCCATCGGAATAGTCAATTCTTCTTGAGCCACTGCAACAACCAGATCCTCTTTAGTGGGAGAAACAACTGAATCGGCTTGAGTAGTCGCAAAAATTAACTCAACTTGTGTTTCCAATTTAGGCCGCTTGTCTCCACTTTCTTCTTCAGTATCCATATCTCTAACTTCTTCTAACTCTCTTTTCCGGCCCACTTCCACGGTGTCCGATACCTGATCTAAGTCCATTATTAAATCGGACAGCATTAGATCTCCTTCCTGTGACTCTATAGCTCCCTCCATCTCGGGTTCCCAGCACAACAAATTTTTCCCCTTTAGTACCCCTTCTGGCTCTTTATGTTCAAAAGCGCTTAGATTACAATCTTTCCTTCTCCTGGAAATATTGTGCAAGGGGTTGTATTCGATGGCCACATCTTTCTTGAACCCTAGTGGCCTTAATAACTCTTCTACATCTAGCAAAGCTTCCTTACTCTTCACGACGAAAAGACCTACCTTTCAAGGGTATTTCACATCTGTGCCTTTCTTATATTGCAGGAAATGCTCCTCCTCCAGAGTCAATTTCTATCTGATAAACTCAAGAGTAAAGATCGGCAATGTTAGAAAAGTGGGAAAAACATAGGGCTCCTTTACAAAACCATATAGCCTAATGAATATATCATCCCTAAAAAAAAAAAGAATCACCGACCATCAGCTCCTTTTTTAACAGCATCATTGATTTCATTTCTGGAAAAATCCTAGGTAGTTCTTCCCCATAGATGATTTTATAAACAGGGGGCAAAACATAGTTCAAATAATTGAAAACATTATCTGTCAAAGCATTTGTTTCAAGCAGTGAGGAAAAATGTGGGCTTTCGGCGCTGCTATACATAATCATTTTCATCAATTGTGTTTGATACCTAAAAAGCCTAGTATTCGGGAAATTGCTCAATTGTACATGTATCCTTTCCACCAAAAATTCACCAAACCTCAGGGATGGGATGAGTCCACTTTCATACCTGGCCAAACTGATGCTAATCCTAAAAAGCAAATGTTAAGAACCCATGTCAACCCTTCTATTTACTTTGTTAGTATATCGTTGTTGGACGCATATGCTTTGTAAGTTGTCCCGTAGTATTTGTTGATCCATAGTTTGTATTATTGTTGTTGGACGCATATGCTTTGTAAGTCGTCCCGTAGTTATTGTTGATCCATTTTTTGTATTGGCCCATGGTTTGTATTGACACATGGCATTGACCCATGGTATTGGCACCTAGACTTAGTATATAAGTTTATGTTGAGACCAATGAAGGTATCGTGAAGTTATTTGTATTGAGCTTGCTCAAAGGAGGTTGCCCCCTCGAAGTAGCCTGCCATCAATATAAAAGTGATTCTGAGTTCTGTTATTTTTTCTATATCATGTGTTTTAACTAATTAATTATTGCAGGTTCTTCACATCTGGTATCAAAGCACTTTCTTGCGCTCATTGGGTGGAATTTATACCAAATTTTTTTTCGCATCTGTTGCAAGTTTGGATCTGGGAATAATCCCTATCCACTTAAATATGGGAAGTACTTGGGCATAAGCCCTAAAACTCATTGTGAGGAGTACCACAGAAACCCCAAAGTAGCTTGCCCATTGAGAGGACCTGTCAGCGAAAAGGGCAATGATCCCTACTTGATTGACTAGTTCCCACCCGTGAGGTAAACTAAGAGCTCTCATTTGTGGAAAAGCGATTATCAGTTTAACTGAGCCATGGAGTGAGGGGTACTGCCCCAATACGCAAGCCGTCAGACAAAATTGGTGGCCGAGTGAAACCCCTAAACTGTTAGGAAGCCGCACATACTTGGGGTCCATATCTATTTTTAGCTGAACTATTGCCGATCACTTCCATTTTAGATCCATTCTGAGCCATTTCAGATTCAACAATTTCAGATCTATTCTGAAAGCTATTTAAGATCCAGCCATTTTTTATCCATTCGGCGTCGTTTCAGATCCATCTGTTGCCGATCCCTTCAGCGCTGTTGTAGATCTATCTGTTTCCAATCCCTTCCGCGCCGTTATAGATCCATTCCTGAATAAAATAAAATATAAAAAAAAAAAAAAAAAATCTCCCTTCCGATCCCTTTCGCCATATCTCCCTTGTTTTAACTCTATTTCCCTTGAAACTTCCCAGACACCCTTGCAATCCCATTCTACATATTTCATTCCTGAGGAACCTATCCCAAATTCTACTTCCCAAAGCCATAAATCTCACATTTGTCTATTTTTAGGGTTTGTCATAACCTCTTCAATTTTCACCCACTTGCCTCCAAATTTTGCGACCATGTTCATTCCCTATTTCTGCTTCATTATCCCTCTTTGACAAATTTTCTCATTCTTTCACCTTGCTTTTGAAATCCCCATTTTTTGCTTGTCTACCCATCAGAAAGTGTCCAAAACCTATTCAAAACCCAATTACCCATCCGAGTTTTTCCCAAATCCAAATTTCCCTTTACTAAATAAGCTTTGGTTTGTGTTTTTCTATCCACCCCCCTCCCGCAAAAAAAAAAAACTCCTAGTTATGGTTGTCACTCGCGCAGGAGCAAAAACCATGGAGGAAGCACTTGCAGCCATCCAAACCAAACTCCAAGATTTGGATGAAAAATTTCTTAGCCTCCATTGTCAACATTCAGCCATGAACAATAACTGACAACAAGAATCTTCTGCAGTCAATGGGTTCTCTTCTTCCAACACTTTTTGTGGTTCGAATCTTGAATTTCCTTGCTTCAGTGGTATTGATCCGACTGGATGGATCTATCGTGTAGAACAGTATTTCAGTCTGCATAATACTTTTGATGTCCAAAAAGTTCCACTTGCATCCTTGCATTTGGAACAAGAAGCCCTTCAATGGTACCGTTGGTAAATCAAGGCTCATGATGAGCCAAAATGGACAGATTTTTGCCAAGTCCTTTTGCAACGATTTGGCCCTAGTACTTTTGATGACTTCACTGGAGCACTCACTAAACTTAGTCAAATTGACACTGTGAGAGAGTATCAGACATAATTTGAGAAACTAGCCAACCACACAGAAGGATTGTCTGATGACTTCTACAGGAGTTGTTTTATCAGTGGTCTTCAAGATGAAATCCGCCCAGAGGTTAAAATGTTCTGTCCCAACACAATGATGGAAGCCCTAGGGTTGGCTAAGTTGGCAGAAGACAAGATTTCCACCCAACAACGCTCCGAACCCACTTTTGTTCCCTTCTAAAATATGGGTTCTCAACAACCTCCCATCCCGCCAGCTCCTCGACCAACTCCTATCAAGCATTTGTCTGAAATAGAGATGCAGGCATGCAAAGAAAATGGGCTTTGTTATAATTGTGATGAAAAATTCACTCGGGGACATAGAAGTGTTCATAAAAAGATCTATATCTTGGATGTGGATTCCCCGCCCGCCTCTGAAGTTGGTGAAGAGGCTCCAGATACACCGGATGATCAGGTTGACATTCAGGAGCCACCTATTGGCCTTCCATCTCAGGAAGACCACCCAAAGATATCTATCCATGCTTTATCCGGTGTCACCACCCCCCCAGATAATGCAGGTTAGGGGTTACTTCAAGAAGCTTCCTCTTACAATACTCATTGATTCTGGTAGCACTCATAACTTCATTGACCCTTGGATCGCCAAAAATGCTGATTGTTTTGTCCATCGTTGCTCCAACTTTGAAGTCATGGTTGCCAATAGGGGCACCTTACCTTGCAAGGGAAAGTTTCACAATGTGTGTATCTCTCTGGAAGATTATAACCTGAGCTCTGACATGTTTTCCTTGTCCTTAGGCGGATGTGATGTGGTTTTGGGCGTTCAATGGTTATGCACACTTGGCCCCATCTTATGGGATTTTGCTAAACTTTGGATGCAGTTTTCAGTCAATGTGAAACAACATAAATTTAAAGGCTTACAACAAGGGTCTCTTCGCATCATCAGTTAACATCGCTTAGAAAAGATCCTTAAGAATAACTCACATGGTGTCATCGCTAAACTCCATTCCATTCAGATGCACCCATCAACGCTCTCCCCTACTTTCTTTTATAGATATGCAGGTGTCCTTCCTGGACCAGTGGACTTGTCGCCTTCAAGAGACCTTTCTGGTAAGAATTTAGCCGCCCTACATCTTAGCAGGAAATGATGCCTATTTTGCATGCAGTACATCAGTGGAAACCATACCTATTAGGGAATTATTTCAGCATCAAGATTGATCTCCAGAGTCTGGAAAATTTCCTGGAACAATGGCTCTCCTCCCTAGCACACTTGAAATGGGTTATCCAACTCATGGGTTATTCCTATGCGATCACTTACAAGAAAGGTAAGGACAATATGGTGGTAGATGCTCCTTCTCGCACATTTGATGATGCAGTTTCTCTTCCAGCTATTTATCTGCTTATTCCAAATTGGTTGCAATTTGTTCAACAGGGGTATCTCTTCTATGCACTCCATGCTTCTTCATCAGCAGGGCACTCTGGGTTCCTCAAAATGTATGACCAGGATCAATATAACTTCTTTTGGAAGGGACTGAAAATGACAATTCAACATATGGTGGTTGACTATGATACTTGCCAAGACAGCAAGGGTTAAACGACACTCCTTTTGGGACTGCTCGAACCCTTGCCCATCCCTACACAGATTTGGACAACTATTTCTATGGATTTCCTAGAAGAACTTGAGTGGTACAATACCACATCTAAAAGGACATCATCTGAAGCAGTCTATGGACAGGCACCACCAATTCTTCTTCCATACACCCTCAGTAGCTCCCTAGTTCAGGAAATTGACTCGGTTCTTTGAAACCGCGATAATATTTTTCTCATTCTGCAAGACAATCTTCACATGGAAAGAATTCAACTGAAACAACAAGTCGATCAACACCGTTCTCAGCGCACTTTTCACGCAGCTGATATGTTTCTTCTTTGTCTACAGCCTTCCAAGCAACCCCTCCTGAAACTCACAATGCATTAGTGGCCCGGAATTCAACCCGAGGATGCTACAGGGGAACCACTCCTTCAGATTCTGCATCAATTTCCACATCTAAAGCTTTGAGGATAAAGCTTGTTCTAAGGGAGAGGGGATGTTAAAAACCTATTTCAACCCTTCTATTTACTTTGTTAGTATATTGTTGTTGGACACATATGGTTTGTAAGTCATCCCATAGTAATTTTTGATCCATTTTTTGTATTGGCCCATGGTTTGTATTGACACATGGCATTGACCCATGGTATTGGCACCTAGACTTAGTATATAAGTTTGTGTTGAGACCAATGAAGGTACCGTGAAGTTATTTGTATTGAGTTTGCTCAAAGGAGGTTGCCCCATCGAAGTGGCCTGCGATCAATATAAAAGTGATTCTGAGTTCTATTATTTCTACTATATCGTGTGTTTTAATTAATTAATTATTGTAGGTTCTTCACAGTAAACTTAATTGGACTTCAGTCACCCACAAATCTGTATCGAATCCTAAAAATTGAGGCACCAAAGAAAAAACCAACTTGGAATCGTCATAAAAAAGGCTGACATTTAAGGGGTAGGGTTCTTCTGCGATTTTCGAGCCGGGTTTTAGACACATAGCTAAGAAATCTTGATGGCTTTTGGGGTTGATTTGTCGATACAAGGAAACCACAAACTCTTCAGAAAAACCCTCCAACTCCTGGTACTGTGACTCAGGAATGAAAAAATAATTCTTAACAACTAACGCATTTACATTACAGATGACTCTGGACTTATGGGCGTCCATAATTACTCTTTGGGGTTCTGAGTAATTCGAATAACACCATGTTACAAACTTAGGGAAAGGGGACACTTGGTCAAGGAAAAAGAGAATGAACGATGACCTAAAGATTCCATGTATATCGAGTCCCTTTTCAGGAAAGGCTTCCAATCTCTTATTAGTTTCCGGAACCGGGAGCCGAGTGTATGTGTCAAACACATTGGTGTCTCTATCTTCTAGGGACACCTTAACCCTAGAACTAGTAGAAGCTTGTCCTTCCTCCATTTTCCACTATAAAAGACTCAGTTTTATGCAGAGAATAATCGGTCACAAGGTCCTACCTGCCACTGGAAGTCGCGAGTGTGCCCTGTAGAAGGTTTTTTCACCTTCGTCGTCTGCCACACATCGAGAGACTTTCTGACTTCAACAGGCTTCGAGAACAAATGTCAACCTTTGTGTGGTTTTCCTATATATATAACCTTGCTTACATAACTTCCACCTTCCTTTTCCAACTGGACTTCAATCACCCACAAATCTGTATCCAATCCTAAAAATTGAGCCACCAAAGAAAAAACCAACTAGGAAATTTCGTCATCAAAAAGGCTGACATTTAAGGGGGAGGGTTCTTGTATGATTTTTGAGCCGGTTTTTTGACACGTAGCTAAGAAAGATTGATGGCTTTAGGGGGTGATTTGGTGATACAGGGAAACCACTAACTCTTCAGAAAAACCCTCCAACTCCTGGTACTGTGACTCAGGAATGAAAAATGAATTCCTAACAACTGACGCATCTATATTACAGGCGACTCTAGACTTATGGGCATCCATAATTACTCTTTGGGGTTCTGAGTAATTCGAAGAACACCATGTTACAAAATTAGGGAAAGGGGACACTTGGTCAAGGAAAAAGAAAATGAATGACGACCTAAAGATTCCATGTAAATCCAATCCCTGTTCATGCAAGGCTTCCAATCTCTTCTTAATTTATGAAACTGGGAGCCGAATGTATATGTCAAACACATCGGTGTCTCTATCTTCTAGGGAAAACTTAACCCTCGAACTAGTAGAAGCCTGTCCTTCCCCCATTTGCAACTATAAAAGACTCAGTTTTATCCAGAGAATAATCGGTCACAAGGTCCTACCTGCCACTAGAAGTCGCGAGCGTGCCCTGTAGAAGGTTATGTCACCTTCGCCGTCTGCCACACGCCGAGAGACTTTCTGACTTCAACAGGCTTCGAGAACAAATGCCAACCTTTGTGTGCTTTTCCTATATATATAACCTTGCTTACATAACTCCTCCGTTCCTTTTCCAACTGTCATTTAATCTCCACCATTAATCTTCCATGTGCTCACTTTCCGTCGTCAGATATGCTTTCTAACTTTCATCCGTGCCGTCCATCTTATCCAGATGCATCCATGAGGAAACATTGCATACACCTAAGTGGTCCCCAACATCATTCATTCCATCGTGTGATGGGTTCTGGAGTTGACACCTGTTCGGCAAGAAATATCCATCACATCGGCCTTGTTGCTATCCAGTGTGCTATTTCTTGATGCGACTATCCATGAGAACCGTCCATCTCCCTTCTGGAGAGCATCCACGGTGGATATTTATGCTCTTCTTAATTCCTAGGTCATCCGTATGCTCTCGGGGATTTTCCTATTAACTTCTGTGTATTTCTGACTTCCACCAGCCATTGATGTGGCTTTCCTTTCCATCCAAACCATAGATCTGTTGGAGACCTGGGCCTTTACTATGGTAAATGAACCTGAAATCTTAGATCTCAAAAGGATAACCTTCGTCGTAGATCCTTGGACCCGTACCCACCATTGCATGCACCCAATATGGCACTGCTCACTGCTCTGTTCTCCATGTGACGCCTTGTCAAGCCGACACCTGTCCGGTGGGACAAATCCTATCACAACCACATATTATTTTCCTTCCTTGCAACTTGGACATGCGACACTCCATTGAAAGCCCTAGATATTTCTCCCACCCTTGATCAATGGTGCCGACCTGTGCGACGCTTCGTCTTTCATGTTTCTCCCACAGACTATAGGTTTTAAGGTATTCTCCACTTGCCTTTGTCATTTTATTTTCCTATTAATACCTAGCCTTTGAAATTAGTCCATCTTTATTGCATTGGACCTTTTCTAGACCATTCCTTTTCATGTATTAGCACCTGGCCATCAAGGATGGATATTACTTCAAGCTTCCATCAGGTAGTTGTCTAACCCTCCACCTTTCATATACAGTTTTTTTTTATGCTACAAAAGAGAAAAAAATATATAGGTGCTAACAACTTGCTCCAACCGGGGATTCTATTCTCCCAATGAGGTAGCAAAGAAATCCGTAGACTAAGTACCTGATCCATTGGGAAGATCTTCCAAACCCTAGACTGAAACGTTCTCTAGAAACTGAAACTAAAACTGTGCCTACTTTCATATCTTGGCCGAAAATTAAAAAAACAAAAACATGGATCCCCTTTTAGACCTTAGGGCCTTCGCTTCAGGCTTCAAGTCTTTATGGTTCGCCGTTTAAACCTCAAAACAAATGTGAAAAATGAAAATATATACAGGCTATGGTACATGAGTTACCTGTTTCCTTTAGGACAGGTAATGCTTCAAAAATATTCCATTGAATGGACCTCCTGACCAGGCAGATCCATCTTGGTGTTCCATGATGAAGTAATTTATCCCTTGGCTTGTTGCAATAATATATGGCCCCATCCACATATGGTCGAATTTCCCATGTTTATCCTCCCTAGGAGTGTCCCACTTCAGGACCAAATCATTCACCTGAAATTCATCTTCTTTGGCTTTCTTGTCGAAAGCTTCTTTTATCTTCTCCTAATGCCCCTGTACTTTGTCGTATGCTTTAGTTCTTAGCTCGTTCAGCTCGATTATCTAACTTACCCTTCTCTACATGTGGTTCGGTTCTTCTTCCATCCCCTGCAGCAACCTCATAACTAGAAACCCTAGAGATGCTAGAAAAAACACCCCAGCTCCGTATACCAGTTCGAAAGGAGACATGCCAATGGCCCTTTTTATACTTATTCTATCAGCCCATAGAGCATATTTCAGTTTTGTGTGCCAAGTTCTCTTGTTGTCCTCTAACAAATTCTTTATGATTCTTACTAAGATTTTGTTGGATGAATCTGCTAGTCCATTTCCCTGAGGGTAGTATGTTGTGGAATGATTCAGACTGATATGGTATTTGTCACAAAAATTTATCATTTTCTTGGAACAAAATGCAGGTGCGTTGTCTGTCACTATTCTTTTAGGGCACCAAAATCTTGACAGGCTATTATCTTCCAGAAAATCCATGATAACACCTTCTGTTGCTTTCCTAGTTAGTATAGCTTCTATCCACTTAGTGAAATAGTCAGTGGCTGTCAATATCCATCTATGCTGCCCTGAGGAGTTAGGATTTATCTCTCCGATGAAGTCTAAACCCCACTACTGGAAAGGTTCTTCTATTATGACATGGTGAAGGGGTAGTGAAATAACTTTTCTTTTTCCTTCAAAGATCTGACACTGGTGACAACAAACAGTTTCTTTATATACATCTGAAAACATGGTAGGATAGTAGAAACCAACCGTGAGGATTTTATTGACTGTCACCTTCCAGGAATGATGTCCACCACAGTCTCCCTTGTGAAACTCATGCTTTGTGTGTTTAGCCTCTTCCTCAAGCAAGCAATTCAGCAGCACACCTCCAGGATCCTTCCAGTATAAGAATTGATTCATAATACAGTACTTCACAGCCTTTAGTTTCACAGCTCTAGCTCTGCTTTTGCATATCGTTGGAGGAGCTTGTAAGTTTTGTAATACATACAAAATGTCAGCATACCAAGGGGATGCAGAGAATTCTGGCCTCACCTACACTCCTACATCCAACTGATTTGAATAACCTTGTAAGAAGTTCAGTTGCAAAGAGTCACAGTTGGCCTTGGTCATTAATTTTTCTAACCCTTGCCCCTTTACTAGTTTGGTGGGCTTTATCTCTAGGTCGTATTCTAGCAATACAACAATCCATTTGGCTCTTCTTCCTTCAGGGTCTGCTTGGGTGAGGATACCCTTCATAGCACTATTTGGGACATGAGAAATGATGTGTGAATGGAGGATGTAAACCCTGAAATCTTTCAATGACTTGATTAAGGCATAAGCCTGCTTTTCCATGATATCGTATTTCAGTTCTGCATCTCTTAGCACCCTGCTGAAAAAAGCAATTGGTTGTTCAACGTTCTGGGCATTCTTCTGTAACAACACTCCCGCCACTGTATGCTCAGATGCATAGGAAAAAATCAAAAACTCTTTAGAAAATTCTGGATTGGCTAATACCGGGGCTTCGGTGATAGCATTCTTGATTCTCTTAAATGAATATCTTGCTTCCTTAGTCCACTTTACCTGATTTTCCTTTCTTAACATACTGGTAATATTCATCATAATTTCCGCAAAAGTGGGAATGAACCTTCTCAGAAAACCCACTTGTCCGATGAAGGACTGCACCTCATTTTGCTTCTTGGCTCCCCAACTTTCTGAATGGCACTAACCCTTTCAGGATCGATCTTGATACCTTCCTTGGAAATAATATGACCCAAGAGCTTAGCTTCTTCTAATGCAAAATGTGATTTCTTAAGGTTAAGGGAAATGCCGTATTTTATACATTTCTTAAAAACTTGTTCCAAATGCTTCAGGTGCTCTTCATCAGATTTAGAATACACTCTTATGTCATCCATGTATACAACCACAAACTTATCCTTCTCTTCAGTGAATGCTATATCCATCGCCTGCTGGAAAGTAGCCCCCTACATTCATCAGCCCAAAAGGCATCTTCACATACATGAAAGTTTCCCAAGGAGTGGTAAAAGCGGCCTTCTCTTGGTCTTCAGGGAAGACCTTGATTTGATTGTATCTGGAGAAACCATCCATAGTAGAGATCCTTTCTACCCCTACTACCATTTGTAAGATATGTTCCATCTTAGGCAGGGGGTAATTATCCTTTAGTGAAGCCCTGTTCAGGTTCCTGAAGTCTATACAGATTCTAATGTCACCATTCTTCTTCCTTACAGGAACTAGATTTGCTATCCATTGAGAGAATCTCAAAGTGACAATGATTTTTGCATTAAATAATGTCCTGATCTCTTTTTCTATCATAGGCACTAGTTTAGGGTTTAACCTCCTTAATTTTTGCTTGAAGGGTTTCTCTCCTGGTCTGATTGGAATAGACTATTGTATTATGGAGGTATCATACTCCTTTAGTTCTTCATAACTCCATGCAAACGCAACAGCATATTTTTTCATCAACTCTACATATCGCTCCTTCTTTTTAGCCTGCAACTTCTTAGATAGGTTTACCATCTGAGGCTCTTCTTTAGCACCCAATTTTTGGTCTTCTACCACCTCTCTAGGGGTTTCAAACTTCGGGTTTTTTGCTACATCATTCTGGTCAAACAGGCTCTCCAGGGGTATCAATCCCTTGGGGATATAATAATTTTTTAATTGAACGATATCTTTTCCACCCAACATGTTTTTCCATTGCTTGCTTTCTCTTTCTCCCCCCTCTGATTGCTCCTGGTCCATCAATCCTTCTATGTTCTCATTTTGAGCATCAATTTGAACATTAGCAAACTCGTCAGACAATTCCAAAACTTGTCATCAATCATTTTAATTTGTAAATCATCTTCAAATACTTGCCAGTATTTAGCATTGTCTGGAATAGATGGCATGTCTACCACCTCTACCTCGTATTTTTCTTGGGAAAAAATAGGAGTTTTAAAACCACCCGCAGTGGTGGCAAAAGAGTCTTCCACCTTATTTTCAAACGTCGAGATCACCCAGATCTTGTGTTCGGTGAAAAAGTTTCCAAACATATCCCAAACTTCATTCCTATAGGCCCTCATCCTGGGGTGTTTTTCCTGATAACTGTCATTTACATGATTGACCACCAATTCTAAATCTCCAAAAACATGTATCCTTTTTGCTCCCAAATCTTTCAAAGCTCTTAGTCCCAGGAGCAGAGCTTCATATCCAGCCACATTACTAATACACTCGAAAGTTAGTTTGTATGATAGGGCTCTGGACTCTTGGTCGGGAGGTATAATCCAAACCACTGCACCCGCACCATTCTTGCTCAGTGATCCATCAAAATACATCTTCTAGAGCCCTTCCTCATTTTTCTGTCTCTCTGAGGCCTCATACCTTCCGGCAAACACCTTGTCTTCCTCGACCTCATGGAAAAATGGGGGCACAGTATTAGTATGTGGGCCATCATTGAATAAAATAGAGGAACCTACGCCTGTGTCTACAACGTATACGGGGTGATTTTCAGGTTGGTCATTACTGTTGACCACATAGGCCATTCTTTTCTCTCTGTAGAGCTTTCTAGCGCTTCCAAAAAGTGGTATAGTGGCGTAAGATAAGTCCATCTACATGGTTCCCTTTAACTTTTTTACCCAGGACCTTGATAACATCCCAAACTTAGTAGGCACCTCACCCACTATTACGTCCATCATAATGCTCTTAGCTGAAATTTGGGAAAGCATCACTACTACATCTTTAATTAAACCCAAACATGGTACCTTTCTGGAATCAAAAGAATATAGGTCTTTGTAGGGTCTGGTGACTTCTAATCCCAACTGATCCATCACTAATTTTAGCATCGAGTTGTGTGAAGCCCCATAATCTATCAGGGCATTGTGTAATAACTTACCATGGATATTGAAACTCAAATAAAAGGGAGGGACTTCTTCATCACCTGGTTCTTCCAGCTTGGAACCAAAGATTATAGTGGGGGCATCATCTGTTACTTCCAACATGTCCTGCATACCTTCTTCCTATTCCTTTACCAGGCTAGTTATCTCTTCCCTATCTTCACTGTTTCTTAATAGCTCATTTAAGGGGATAGATATCTTCACCTTAGACAGTTCAGCCTTCAGACTGAATGCTGAAGCTAGCCTCACTACTTTGGTGACTTATGGCTGCCTACCTTCTTTAGAATGATGCCCCTTATCTTCTGAGGTTTTCTGTGCAACAACCTCTGGCTGTTTTTCTTTTAGTTTCTCCATATTCTGCTCAGTCTTGGAGAAATGAATATGGGAAGACTTACCTTCACTTATTGGTATCTCCCTGCTCCTTAACTTCATCTTTCTTTGGATGTCATCTACAACATTCATGTAACCCATTTGGTACTGTTCATAATCAAATTCAGTAGCTTTACTAGCATTCCCCATGGTGAAAAAGTCATGTTCCCTTTGGGTTAAATGTACTTCATGGTCTAGGGTGTCAAGGAGATGGATCTGGTCTCCAGCAGGCTCTTTAGGTCCTTCCTCATCAACAAAATTTTTAGGGAAGGGAGGCCTCATCTAGTGGTCTTCTTGATTTCTTGGATTTCTTGGAGGGGGGGCCTTCTAAAGTTAGTATTTCTTATTTGATTTTCAGGCTACTCTCTAGCAGGAGGTTTATTTTCCATGGCTAACCTATCCATCAACTTTTCCATAGTTTTCACCATAGTATCAAACTTGGCATCACTAGAAGAGGAGGAGGTAGAGGCTTGGGTTTCTTGCTTCTTTTTATTTGCTTTTGTTTTTCCCTTTATTTTCAGTGAGGCCATCATGTTGGCTTCCACCTCTATGGCATCCTTTAGCATAGCGGGTAGGGTAGTAGATTTTCTCTCCCTTAATGTACATGAGAAATCTCCGTCAAAGGAATATGCATAATGGAGCTTTGCAACGCCTACTGAGGGTCTTAGATCGTCTAGGATAGAATTATAGGCCCTCATAAACCTAGCAGAAAACTCATGAACAGATTCAAAACCTCCTTTCTTTAGATGGTTGTGCTGGGACAAGACCAGGGTAGGACTCCCTATCGTTTCCCACCTCTCTAAGAACAATGTCTTAAAGGCTGCAAAATCATTGATAGAAGCATTCAACAACTGTCTGAACTATTTCTTGGGTTCTCCAAATAAACTCTGAGCAAACAACCTCATCTTAGCATCATCATGATCTACTTCCTCTAAATCAATAAAATCCTCAAACCTGTCTACATGTTGTCTGGCAGAAAAACCTCCCTCTCCATAATAAGAGACGATTGTCTGGGCGTAGTTCTGAGATATATCATGCAAAATAGTTGGTGGGGCCAATTGTGCGAATCTAGCAGCCATGGGTCTAGGTGGATTTTTAGTTTGGGGATGGATATTTTGGACAAGATTACTTGCAGTGATTGTGGTATGAGATTGAGGGGTCTGAAAACAAGGTCTAGCTCTTTCGGCTTTGATTATATTCTGCAACTCAAGCCAGACAGGATCTAACAAATAGGACTCAGGTGCATTCCGACCTTCTTCACCTAGGATTAGATAAGACTCATATCTTGATCTTGGAAAAGGCTTACCAATATCTATCTGTATGTCTAATTCTTGAAAAACAGGTAGCTCTTCTTTATGTTAAATTTTGAGCATTAGTTCATTATACTCTAGGATCTTTGCTGAGAGAATAACATATACAGTATATCAATGCATGACAATCACAATATGACAAGCATCACAAGAATCAAAAGCATAAGAGACAAGAGACATAGAGTTTCCGTGGGGAAAACCCTAAGGTGAAAAACCCCACAACTTCCTCAGAGATAGAGAGAGCAATGGCTCAACCAAAATACAACCAAATAACACTGAGATAATCTCCTAGCAAATGATCCTCCTCTTCCTCACTAGTGCGCCACTTCTGAGAGTGAGAGTGAGTTACTTTTCCAAGTGAGTAAAATAGAGATCTCCTATCTCTATTTATACTCACCTTTTTTCCCAGTGACCTTATGGGGCCGACTTGTCTAGTTAGATACATCCACATTATATTATATATAATTCTGGGCCGACCCCACATGGTGGTCTAATAACCCATCGGCAAGTACACACACTTGCGACACTTGTCAATCCACATGATGACACTTCCTTATAGAGGAATAACACATCTCTTATAAGGGTACAATAAATATATATAAAATACACAGATGAAATACATTCCGAAGTTACATATACATCAACACTCCCTCTTAACTAGGAAGGTATTTCTCGACACAGATCTGCTAGACAAGTCTTCTTCTCTGGATCATCATCATCGATGCATCGTCGTCATCATCGTCATTGCTACTGCTATCTCAACCAATATCTGACTCTACTCATCATAGGAAGTTCTACAGAGCCAGTCCTTTTTCATACTAGATGTAGGCCCACCACCTGCAGGTCTTCATCATCACTGGCCATACTGTGGAATCCTCAGGACTTATTACGTGCGTCACAAAACCTCGAAAGAGCATCCCAAGCTATTACGAGCACACAGCTCTACCTATAGGATCTCCCAGGGCAACGAATTACATGTGACCTCACCACAAAACCTCGCAAGAGCATCCCAGGCTGTTATGAGCACACAGCTCTACCTATAGGATCTCGCAGGGGCAACGAATTACATGTGGTCATGGAAAAACCTCGCAAGAGCATCCCAGGACTGATTACAGGCACACAACCCAACCTATCGGATCTCCCAGGGAACCGAATTATATGCCATAGGACAAAACCTCAAAAGAGCATCTACCAGATATCCCAGGGCACCGAATTACATGCCATAGGCAAAACCTCGAAAGACTATCTGCAGATCTCCCAGGGCACCGAATTATATGTCCTTCCAGAGCAAAACCTCGAAGGAGCATTTTCCAGATATCCCAAGGCACCGAATTACATGCCATAGGCAAAACCTCGAAAGACTATCTGCAAATCTCCCAGGGCACCGGATTACATGCTCATCTGTACAATCTGATCCATGGCCATAGAGTATCAACCTAATACTCACCATACATCATCCTGATGTACACATGATCGTCCTGATCATCATCACTGCAACATCCTGTTGCATGTCATTTGGAGAAACATCCTAAAGCTCGTCATCCATGATCATCCTGATCATCATCACTGCAGCATCCTGCTGCATGTCATCTGGAGAAACATCCTGAAGCTCATCATCCATGATCATCCTGATCATATAATGCATCTACCTAATGCATACCAAGTATCTACCTGATACATATCATCATACATGATCCACCTGATCATACAATGTATCCACCTGATACAAATACAAATACATGATACATATCACCATACATGATCCACCTGATCATACAATGTATCCACCTGATACATATACAGATACATGGTCCAAGCATCCAACATGATGCATATACAAAAATACATACACATGATTCAACCGATCATGTCCAGCATCCAACATGATGCATACATACATATACAAAAATGATCCAACTGATCATATACAGCAGAAACCAGAACATCATCTTGATGCTCATCATCCAGCACTTATATCCACAGCCATGTGAAGGATCCTCCTTCCAACATGCTTGGAATGGATTCAACAAATGTGTCCATCACTTCTTCCAAGAAGTGTCCTCGATCTGAAGAATGCCAAGCCTCTCTCTGAAGTACTCGAACTTCACCTTGGCTAGTGGCTTCGTTAGCACATCTGCAATCTGCTCGTCCATCGCAACATACAGGAGCTTCACAACTCCTCTCTGCACCATATCCCTGATATAGTGATATTTGATCTCTATGTGTTTTGACCTGTCATGAAACACTGGGTTCTCAGATAGCTTCACACAACTCTGGTTATCACATAAGATACCAATAGCATCCAACGGGAGATCAAATAACTCAGACAGTAGCTTCTGTAGCCATACTACTTCACAACTAGCTTAATAGGCTACAACATACTCTGCCTCAGTTGTACTCAGTGCTCCACAGGACTGCTTCCTGCTAAACCAAGAGATCACACCTGATCCCATACTGAAGCAACACCCAGATGTGCTCTTCCTATCTGCAGCACTGCCAGCCCAATCTGAATCAACATAACCCTGCAGGTTAAACTTTTGATTCGCCTCATACTTGAGCCCATAATCCACTGTACCCTTCAGGTACCTCAGAACATGCTTTACAGCAACTAGGTGAACACTCCTCGGATCCATTAGGAACTGGCTCAATATGTTCACAGCAAAGCAAATGTCTGGTCTCGTGTTCGTCAGGTACATCAAGGACCCAATCATCTGACGATACACAGAGACATCAACTGGCTGAGATGAAGCATGACATAGAAGCTTAAGATTCGATGCCATAGGTGTGGCCATGGCCTTGCAATCCATTATCCCAAATATCTTCAGGATATCTACTGTGTACTTCCCTTGACCAATGAATATCCCACCTGTACTCTGCCACACCTCCATACCTAGGAAATAGTGCATCATTCCCAAATCTTTCATATCGAATTCAACAGCAAGCTTCCTCTTAGTATCTGCAATCAGTCTATCATCTCCTGTTACAAATAAGTCATCCACATACAGGAGTAGAATCACAGGATTCCCTTCCTCAACCTTGTAATAAAGGTTAGAATCCGCTTTACTCTTGGTAAAGCCCAAACTAGATAGGAAACTATCCATCCTACCATACCAAGTTCTGGGAGCTTGTTTCAAGCCATACAAAGCTTTCTTCAATTTGCACACATATGACTCCCTGTCATGTATTTCGAAACCGAGTGGCTATTCCACATACACTTCCTCTTCAACTACACCATTCAAGAAGGCAGTGTTGCCATCCATCTGGTGTATTTTCCATTTCATAGTTGCAGCCAGGGCAAGTACTGATTTGATGGAAGTATACTTGGCTATAGGTGCAAAAGTTTCTTCATAATCTATTCCCTCTTTCTGAGAGAAGCCACGAGCTACGAATCTTGCTTTGTATTTCTCTATACTGCCATCTGCAGCATGCTTGATTTTGTAGATCCACTTGGAAGTCACAACAGACTTCTCTTTAGGTCTTGGGACAACATCCTAAACATCATTCTTCATTATTGATTGGTATTCCTCAACCATAGCATCCCTCCATTCTTTCTTTTCCGCTGCCTCTTCATAACTGGAAGGCTCTTTGTTCATAATGTCACAGAGTAAAGCAACATAACTGGTATGTGATCTGGTTCTCTTCTTTGCTCTGTGTTCTTCTTCTGGAATGCCAAATCTCTCTGCATCTTGAATGAGCCCTCTAGCCCATGCAGGTTTCCTTTTGTGAGAGTTATCCTCATGGGGTGGATCTATAGGTTCTTGCGGATCTTCAGACTCATGAACAACTTCTGGAACTACTTCAGTCATGGTAGTGTCTTGAAATCTAGTTTCCTTAGGTTCTTCATAAACTTCAATAGGTGCCTTCCTTGATTTGATGAATGCTGATTTTTCATCAAATGTTACATCCCTGCTGACATCAATCTTCTTGAACCCTGGAAACTATATTCTATAGGCCTTCGATATTTCACTGTAACCCACAAAGATACCCTTATTTCCTGAAGGATCTAGTTTATTCCTCTTTTCCTTTGGGACATGAGTGTATACTGGACAACCAAATATTCTGAGATGGCTAACATCAGGTTTCTTACTAGAAAAGACCTCTTCTGGTGTCTTGTTGTCCAATATCTTGTGGGGTGTTCTGTTCTGCACATATACAGTTGTTCTAGCTGCTTCTACCCATAGATGCATAGGTAGATCCTGGTCATGCAGCATTGCCCTTGCTGCTTCCATGATAGTTCTGTTCTTCCTTTCTGCAACTCCATTCTGTTGAGGATTATAAGGAGCAGTCAACTCCCTCTTAATCCCTGAATCACTGCAAAGCTTCTTGAAGTCACCTGAGGTGAATTCTCCACAATTGTCGGATCTGAATGTTTTGATCTTCTTGTCAGTTTGGTTCTCCATCAAGGTTTTGAATTCCTTGAACTTATCAAACACCTCATCTTTGTTCTTCAAGAAGTATACCCAAGTCTTCCTGGAGAAGTCATCAATAAATGAGACATAGTAAACATACCCACGTAGGGAATTGGATGACATAGAGCCACATACATCTGAGTGGATGATTTCCAGGATGTCTTTTGCCTTGCTTTCACTGCTTGGGAAATCCTTCTTAATGTTCTTACCTTTTGCACATCCTTTGCAAACACCTTCATGTTTGGTCTTGATTTCAGGAAGACCTTCTACTACCTTGCTTGCAATTGGAAGTGCTCTATAGTGCATATGAGCAAGTCTTCTATGCCAAAGTTCACTTGGCTCCATGGATTCATGCACCATGGCATGTTCAGGTTGTCCCTTCAATTATCCTCCCTCTTGCTCTCCAATCACTACTGCATCATCTATGTTCTTTCGCTTTGGCCATCCACAAATGCAACCCTCATACCTTTTGCATCCAATGCAGAGATGGAGAGTAAGTTCTTCTTGAGCCCAGGTACATAAAGAACTTGTTTCATCTTCAAATATTTTCCAGAATCTAGGTTGTAGGAGGCTTCACCACTTCCTTTGATTGGGTATTGATAATCATCCCCAAGTTTCACCTTATGGGGTGATTCATGTTGAGATAGGTTCACAAAAGAGTCCTTAAACCCAGTCATGTGTTTGGAAGCCCCACTATCAATCAACCAATCATTACAACCATGGGAGATAGTACCTGTGAGAGCAGAGATTAGAATATACTCTTCTTCACTTGATGAGTCATCATCACTATCACTTTCTGCCCTAGCCTTCTTCTTTGGGTTTCATCATCTTCGGCAGCATGAGCATGAAACCTTCTTTTGCTACCCTTCTTCTTCTTACTGGAGTTGTTGTTACTATCCCTTTTGTTCTTGGGATAATCTGAAGCAAAGTGACCCTTCTCATTGCATGTGAATCATCTTAGGTCCTTCTTACTCTTTTGATAGGATCTATTGTGGCGAGAGTGCTCCTTCTTGGTTTTGCTTCTTTTGGTGTGAGCTGCAAGAGCTTGATATTCACCTCCCATCTTTTCCTCACGAGCTATAAGTCTAGATTCTTCTTGAAAACATTCTTCCCGCAATCTGTTGATGGAGATCAACTTCTTCCTTGCACAAATTCCTTGAATGAAGGAATCCCATGACCTGGGTAGGCCATTTAGAGTGGTCATCACTACTTCACCATTCTCCACCATTTCATCTACTGCTTCTAGTTGTTCCTTGATCTGGGAGACCCTTGAAAAATAAGATTGAATGGTTTCTCCATTTTTAAACTTCACACCTTTCAATTGGTTCCGCAAGGTCATCTTCCGATTTATGTTTTTTCCTTCAAATAGCTTGGTCAAATATTCAGACATCTCCTTGGGTGTCTTAAGAGAAGACACATGGGGTATGAGATGGTCTTTTATAGAATCAGCAATCATTCTCTTTTCCTTGACCAAGTTCTTCTTATGAAATACCTTGGCCTCTTCATCCTCTGGGATAGGGATGTCTTCTTTCACATATGAGTCCAACTCATTCTCTTCTAGGATTAACCCAATCCTATACTTCCAGGCTTGGAATTTATCGGCCCCTTCAAGCTTATACTCAAGCTTGGTGTGGAGAGACATCTTAAAGAGTACTTCAAATGGAAATAGAAAAGATTTAGGTCTTCCCACTTGAAATGCTGAAAACTGGATCTGGTCCCGGATTAGGGTTTGTCAGAGAAACCCTAAAAATTCAAAATATGAATTTCAAATTTCTGAAAGGACAAAAGGATACGCTTTGATGAGTTGATCAGCCTGGTGCATTCATAATTTGAGATCAGCAAAGTCTTGCCTTTCAGAATTGCCTTTTTGTCCTCCTGGGATCACTAGAGAGAGCCCTGAATTAGGGTTTGAGTTTCCCGGAGATCTACCCAGCAAAAAATCTCGATCCAAAGCTCTAACCTTCGATTTTTTCAAGGAGCTTCTAGCTGTGTCTTCAGATTCCAGAAATTCCTATTTTTGTGGAAACCCTAATTGTTAGGGCCAAATCTGAAAATGCTCGGAATTGAATTCTGATTGGACAGATATATGCACCTTGATGAGTAGAGTCAATCTACTATACTGATTTTCAAAAATATGTGGAGAGAAACCCAATAAACGAGGAACTCAAGCTTTCGTCACTGCAAAATGCCTTCTTCTCAGGTTAGCTCTGATACCATGTTAAATTTTGAGCATTAATTCATTATACTCTAGGATCTTTGCTGAGAGAATAACATATACAGTATATCAATGCATGACAATCACAATATGACAAGCATCACAAGAATCAAAAGCATAAGAGACAAGAGACACAGAGTTTCCGTGGGGAAAACCCTAAGGTGAAAAACCCCACAACTTCCTCAGAGATAGAGAGAGAAATGGATCAACCAAAATACAACCAAATAACACTGAGATAGTCTCCTAGTAGATGATCCTCCTCTTCCTCACTAGTGCGCCACTTCTGAGAGTGAGAGTGAGTTACTTTTTCGAGTGAGTAAAATAGAGATCTCCTATCTCTATTTATACTCACCTTTTTTCCCAGTGACCTTATGGGGCTGACTTGTCTATTTAGGTACATCCACATTATATTATATATAATTCTGGGCCGACCCCACATGGTGGTCTAATAACCCATCGGCAAGTACACACACTTGCGACACTTGTCAATCCACATGACGACACTTCCTTATAGAGGAATAACACATCTCTTATAAGGGTACAATAAATATATATAAAATACACAGATGAAATACATTCCGAAGTTACATATACATCAACACTTTAGACCCAACTCTTTTAATGCTAGAAGTATTAGCTTTATCCTTTCCGGTCATATGTCTAAGTAATATTTCTAGATTTTCCACACTTAACAGAATTTCGGAAATAGGATTACCTCTTGTATGGATCTTTCTTGAGGCCAGGATGCCTTTTTCGAGATTTCTTCAGAAATGAATTTGGTTCGTCGATCTTCCCCAGTGGAGTCTTTCTTGAATGTGGATCTTTACGAGTGGAGTCACCAGGGAAAAAATGCACAACCCTCTAAACATATGGAGATCTTTGTTTTCCCATAGGGATCTCTCCTTTCTTTGAATCTTTACAATCCTTTGTTGTTTTTCCAGGGATAATAAAACAATCACGTTCCCCGACAATGGCGCCAGTTTGTTAACACCCGAATTAACCCCCAAGGTTGTGAAGAAGGCAATTCGGGGTAACCACTAACCAATCTTTAGCTTGTGCTACTGACTCAACACAAATAGAGAGCGCTCTCTCTATAAGGTCATGAAAAACTGGAATAATCAAAGGTGTCAACAATGAAAACATACACCAGTATTCATCATTCAAGATATTCAATTAGAACATACAGAAGATCAGATTTCTGCAGGAAACAAAATGATTTAAACGTTGTTTCGCTTAAACATATGAATCTCTATTTGGGCAATGGAATCACATTTAAACAAACCTTGAAAATTATCCACAAAGGCTTTGCCAATGCATTCACACAGGGGCGAGGTAGTAAGTAGCTAATAGTCAAAGAGCTTTTAATTGGTGAAACAGAAGAGAAAAGAACAATCTATTGATATAAGGCATACAATGATGAATCCTACACCAACTTTAGCAGAGAATAAGGATGAAATACTTGGAATGAGATTAAGTAGAGCATAATTTCTATGAATTCCACTTAACTATTACACTGTACCAAGTATGAAAGAAATATTACAGACATGGAATAACGATGAAAGAAGCACAATTAACATGGGAAAAGGAAAGACAGACTATCAAACCAATTACACAAGAATCCTTGAAAAACGCAGACTCGGCTCTACAAACTTTATTAAACCGCTCAAAATGTCTTGCAGACTGATTCTCAAAATTCCAAAAGTTTTTCAAATAATATTTTCAACCCTTTTTCATTTGATTTACATCACATATATAGATGACTTGAGCCTTAGGCTCAATCCATCAAAACTTAAAATTGTTGCAACTGAGTGACACCTCATCAGGATTTACTCGTCACTTATCTCTACAAAACAGAAATAGGTAGAACCATTCTAACTTCTTTTCATCTCTAACGGTATTTTACCACATGATATTTAATTTCAACTACAAAGATAAAGATAACGGAGTAATTGTTCCAGCTAACTATTTTCAGTCGCCTCAAAAAATATTACAAATTGCATTTTAAAAATAAAAGTATCTTAGAAGTCTTTGTTTCTCAAATAAACAACAACTATTAAAAATCCAATGACTATTGTGGAGGGAGGAGAGTGTATTTCATTTTTCCATATCTTTCCATGGTAGTCCATAGATCAGCAGAAGGGAGGTTATAATCCGTCATCTCTTTTTCCATAACCTAGATGTCAATGTGCTCGGCAAGGGAAACTAGAGGGAGTCTTTCACCAATGGCAATCAACCGGTTCAGGATTTCAAAGTCTTCAGAGATCTTCTCCATCAAATTTCTTCCTATAAGCAGCTGGTTTAGACTTTTGAACTTGGTGTGATCCATCCTTATGCTCCAAAGCAAGTTTTTGTAACCATTTAGGGAGACTAAATCTTGATTTTTATCCTTGAACGATGACAACCCCATCTCTACCAGCTTATCAACGATCCTTTGAAATCTATTACTTTCTTCCTCGTCTCTTTTACTCTGGTTTCTATGCCTTCAACCTGTGCATATTTCCCCAGAACTCTTCGTGCTGCTACAATGGCCATGATCCAGTTTCCAATATTCAAGTTGATTCTTTCCTCTTCTGATAAAATATTCAAAAACGTAATAAAATTCAATGTTGTTTCCTTGGGATTCCAAATAAGATTTTCTCTTACACCCGCACAACCTGTGAAAACATCACTGATTGTTTTCTCTTTTACTCTTATAAATTCCAAGTATGGCCTGAAACTTTCAGCTTCTTTAGTAATTCGATCCCAAACTAAATGCTTGCAACCCTGTAATTCTACTTGTCCTTTAACTTGGAGGGTGAGCTTCTTATTGATATCAACTAATTCATTATGCTTGTCTCGGAGGGTTCTTTCTTCTTCTTCTTTCTTTTCATTCTCCTCCTCCAACCTCTGAGCTTTTTCATTCAGCTCCTTGATTTCCACATCCTTGAGGCTAATGTGAGACATAGCCTGCAGAAGGTTGTCAGTACTACTTCTATCCCCATTTTGGTTCATATTGGTAGGCCGCATGTCCAATTTGGACAAGTTAATTTTTAAGTCATCAAGCTGCTTTTCTAGGCTTATTTTCTCATTTTTCCAACTATCTTCCTTCTCTGCAAGTTTTAGCAACTCTGCTTTACAATCACTTAATTCATTATACAAGGCTTCCTTTTACATTTCAAAGTTTGTTTCTTCAGGAGCTTCGATTATCCGGATATTAGGAACTTTTTTTTTTTTGTAGTTTCAGAATCAACTTATCTTTCTCAGCCAATAGCTTGCTCATGGTTTGGCATCCACTGTCACTTATAACTAGGTCAGATTGTATCATCTTGATTTGTTGTTGAAGAGCTCGGTTTTCACTTTTCTCTTGCTTCAACTGGTTCTCTAACTTTCTTACGGTAACCTACAAATTGTCTCTTTTCAATGATGAGATCCCCAATCTACTTGTGAAACTGGATTTTATCCGGCACTGGTATCTTTTTCCAATTGAGCTTTGTTTCGGTCACTTCATCCTATGTCAATACTGCCAGGCTTAAAGTGTTATCCTTCATATCTTTGATGGTCATCAAGGCAATTTTGGTATTAGACAAATCCCCGGCTCTAGGCATCAAATCAAACAGCCTCTGGGCTGAGGCCTGTTTATTTTGATCATATTGCTTGCACAGGTCGGACTTGGACTGAAATTTATTGCCATTATCACCTTCCTTAACATCTTGAAACTTATATTCTATAATTTGGACTTTAGGAACCGAAGACTCCTCATTATTTGCCTCCCCACCATCCATTGGAACAGTCAATTGTTTTTGAGCCGCTGCAACAACCAGATACTCTTTAGTGGAGAAAAAACTGACTCGACTTGAGTAGCCGCAACAATTAACTCAACTTGTGTTTCCAATTGAGGCCGCTTGTCTCCACTTCCTTCTTTAGTATCCATATCTCTGACTTCTTCTAAGTCTCTTTTCTGGCCCACTTCCACTATTTCCGACTCTTGATCTTAGTCCATTATTAAATCGGATAGCATTAGATCTCCTTGCTCTGACTCTAAAGCTCCCTCCATCTCAGGTTCCCAACGCAACAAGTTTAGCCCCTTTAGTACCCCTTCTGGCTCTTTATGTTCAAAAGTGCTTAGATTACAATCTTTCATTCTCTTGGAAATATTGTGCAAGGGGTCGTATTCGATGGCCACATCTTTCTTGAACCCTAGCGGCCTCAATAAATCTTATACATCTAGCAAAGATTCCTTGCTCTTCACGACGAAAGGACCTACCTTCCAAGGGTATTTCACATCCGTGCCTTTCTTATATTGCAAGAAATGCTCCTCCTCCAGAGTCAATTTCTGTCTGATAAACTCAAGAGAAAAGATCCGCAATGTTAGAAAAGTGGGAAAAGCATAGGTTTCCTTTACAAAACCATACAACCTAATAACTGTAGCATCCCTCAATAAAAACCACTCACTAACCGGCAACTCACTTTTTAACTGCATCATTGATTTCATTTTTGGAAAAATCCCAGGTAGTTCTTCGCCATAGATGATTTTATAAATAGGGGGCAAAACATTGTTCAAATAATTGAAAACATTATCTATCAAAGCATTTGTTTCAAGTAGTGAGTAAAAATGTGGGCTTTCGACGCTGCTGTACATAATCATTTTCATCAACTGTGTCTGATACCTAAAAAACCTAGTATTCAGGAAATTGCTCAATTGTACATGTATCCTTTCTACCAAAAATTCATCAAACCTCAGGGATGGGATGAACCCACTTTCAGACCTGGACAAACTGATGCTAATCCTAAAAAGTAAACTTAACTGGACTTCAATCTCCCACAAATCTGTATCCAATCCTAAAAACTGAACCACGAAAGAAAAAACCAACTAGGATATTTCGTCATCAAAAAGGATGACATTTAAGGGGGAGGGTTCTTCGATGATTTCTGAGCCGGGTTTTTGACACGTAGATAAGAAAGCTTGATGTCTTTTGGGGGTGATTTGGTGATACAGGGAAACCACTGACTCTTCAGAAAAACCCTCCAACTCGTGGTACTGTGACTTGAGAATGAAAAACGAATTCCTAACAACTGACGCATCTACATTACAGATGACTCTGGACTTATGGGCATCCATAATTACTCTTTGGGGTTCTAAGTAATTCGAAGAACACCATGTTACAAACTCAGGGAAAGGGGACACTTGGTCAAGGCAAAAGAAAATGAACGATGACCTAAAGATTCCATGTATATCCAATCCCTGTTCATGCAAGGCTTCCAATCTCTTCTTAATTTCTGAAACCGGGAGCCAAATGTATGTGTCAAACACATCGGTGTATCTATCTTCCAGGGAAAACTTAACCCTAGAACTAGTAGAAGCCTGTCCTTCCCCCATTTGCAACTATAAAAGACTCAGTTTTATGCAGAGAATAATCGGTCACAAGGTCCTACCTGCCACTGGAAGTCGCGAGCATGCCCTATAGATGGTTCTGTCGCCTTCGCCGCCTGCCACATGTCGAGAGACTTTCTGACTTCAACAAGCTTCGAGAAAAAATGTCAACATTTGTGTGCTTTTCCTATATATATAACCTTGATTACATAACTTCCACCTTCCTTTTCCAACTGTCATTTAATCTCCACCATTTATCTTCCACGTGCTCACTTTTCGTCGTCAGATCTACTTTCTAACTCATCAGTGACGTCCATATTATCCACATGCATCCGTGAGGAGGCATCGCATACACCTAAGTGGTCCCCAACATCGTTCCTTCTGTCGTGCGACGGGTTCTGGAGTTGACACCTGTCCGGCAGGAAATATCCATCGCATTCGCCTTGCTGCTATCCAACATGCTATTTCTTGATGCGACTATACATGAGAACCGTCCATCTCCCTCCTGGCGTGCCTCCACGGTGGTGATTTACGCTCTACTTAATTTCTAGGTCATCCATATGCTGCCAGGGCTTTTCCTATTATCTTCCGTGTATTTCCGACTTCCACCATCCATTGATGTGGCTTTCCTTGCCATTCAAATTGTATATTTGCTGCAGACCTAGGCCTTTACTATGGTAAATGAAGCCTAACCCTTAGATCTCAAAAAGATAACCTCTGTCGGATCCTTGCACCCGTCCCCACCATTGCATGTACCCAATATGGCACTGCTCACTGCTCTTTTCTCCATGCGACGCCTTCCTAATCCAACACCTGTCCGACGGGTCAAAGCCTATCGCATCCACATATTATTTTCCTTCCTCGCAACTTGGCCATGCAATGCTCCATTGAAATCTGTAGATCTTGCTCCCGCCCTTGATCAACGTTTCCGACCTGTTTGACGCTTAGTCTTTCATGTTTCTCCCATGGACTATAGGTTTTAAGGTATTCTCCACTTGCCTTTGTCATTTTATTTTCCTATTAATACCTAGCCTTTGACATTAGTCCTTCTTTATTGCATTGGACCTTTTCTAGACCATTCCTTTTCATGTCTTATCACCTGACCATCGAGGATGGAGATTACTTCAAGTTTCCATTAGATAGTTTTCTGACCCTCCACCTTTCATATACAGTTTTTTTTTATGCTGCAAAAGAGAAAAAATATATAGGTGCTAACATGCACTATTGATTTCAATTGTAGCAAGGTAATCAAAGAACTTTTTGAATCCAAAACCGATGCAGCAAAATGTCAATTGTTTCTTTCTTTATTAAAATCACATTGTCTAGCTCATGTTAGGAGAATTTTGGGCATAAAGGTAGTTAGAAGTTCAGAGGCCAACAATCATGTTGTTAGAAATCTACAATCTGCATTTAATTTGATTGGAAAAACTTCTCGTACAAAATATTTTAATGCAGCCCGTCGTGTACTCTCAAAATCGATTGTAGAGAAATCCACAAGGCAATGTCACCTACTATCACACACATGTAAAATCTTTAAAGTAGATAGAAAGACTCTTCAAAAGTATTCTTCCATTAGAGAAAAACTTGAGACCCCAGGCCAAAAAGATTGTTGGGCCTTTGTTGGTAGGTTAGCTCGTTCAGACATGAAGTTCATTGATGCTGTTAAAGAACTAGTGCAAAATTTTTGGCATGATAACACTAGACCGTTATCGAATCAAAGAGATGTTTTAAAGTTGAGAAAAGGTGTTAGGGGGGGTGAACCCCATGTTAAGAACTTCCTTGACGACAGAAACAAAACTCTATGAGAGGTTCAAGAATGAGCACACACAATTGAACTTTGGCCAAAGGTCCTTTGAAAAATGCAAACCCTGGTATGTTAGGCTTTGCATTGATCGCAATACATGTTGTTGTAGATACCATGTAGAATTTGAGAATTTGAGTACTATTATGATACATATAGACATATATTTTGTGATTTGCATACTAACATTGTGCAGGATTGTCCATCATTACAACCACTGAATGCATCCTGAGAATTTATACATAGCATAACGTGTCCAAGACTTGAAGGACAAAAATATTATAAAAGATCATGTTTATATGGGACATGTTCCAGTTGCAGTGAATTTGCATTATTGAGACGCTGCATCCACACAACCGAGGAGAATGAATTTGGGAGGATGTCAGTAGAAATGCAGAACTTCCAGTACATAACATATCAAGTAGATAGTTCGAAGGCAAGCAAAAAAATTGCATTGGTGAAGTGACAGGTAATCTAAGTTTCCATACTTTCATGTTGTACATGTTGAATTTGTACATATATACTCAGATTGAAAATGTCACGTTGTATTAATGCCCTTGGTTTTGTCGCACCAGGTACAAATTTGCAATTTTATGAAGGAATTCTACCAAAAGACCGAGCAGTATGTACAACATGTCCATGTAGCACGATGGCAGGTTGAACAGTACAGACAGTGCAGGATACCTTTCCCAATGGCACAATATTGTCAGTTGTGGACTTTGCTGAAAACTACACCCTACAGCCATAGAATGAGATTCAAAGTCAATACTACCATTCAAACCAAGTTAGCATAATGGTCCGTATCACGTATAGGCATGTGCCAGAGAGCAACAACGACATGGGGATAATATTGAAAGAGACCAACTTCTACATCAGTGAAGATAGGTGCCATGAATTGCATTATGTGTAGCATTGCTTCAAAATTTTCTATGATTAGCTGAAGGAGAGAGGTATACAGATGGATCAACATTGGATATGGTTAGATGGTTGTGTAGGCCAGTTCAAAAATGCACGTCTATTCCAGTGGTTGAGTATTTTGCACAAGACTTATGATGTGCTGCATGTATGGAACTATTTTGAGACTGGGCATGGAAAGGGAGAGCACGACGTGGCTGGAGCATGTCTCAAGACTGCCGTATGAAGGGAGGAGATGACGTGCATGAGAAACCCTCATATTAGGGATGCAGAATCCGTAGTTCAATGGTGCTCTGCAAAAGTGTCAGATCGAACCAAGGAGCAACACATGCCAACAGGTAGAGGACATGTTGTTAGAAATTTCTGGCATGTGGTTGATATAGATCGATCACATTCTTATAGTTGTAGTACTGTGCAAGGTACTCATGGATTTTATTTGATTCGAAGCTCAAACATCCCCTTATTTGAAATATGGATGCGGAAACTTGCTTTCTTTTCTGGATCTTGCAGCAATTGTGAGTGGGATGAGTGCGAATCAATGGATTGGGTTGATGAATGGGATCATTTATGTGAATTGCAATCGACCCACGTGCAGATGTTGAAACAATCCAGTTGGAGGAAGTCCAGTCCTCTATTTCGAATGAATATGATCATATATTTGATCTTGTACAGCCAGGTAAACATTTTTGCATGCATATACCGGTTCCCTCCTTGTTTATATGTAATTATCCAAGTTATCAAACCACTAGTTGTTGGAATATGACCGTAAAATGCATTTTTGTAGGACACATCTATGTAGTTATCGCCCCAATGGACAGTGCAATTGGGACAAATTATTGGTTGGCACGATGCATCCAGGAAAGAAAACCCTCCTCACATCATTAACGGATAGTGAAGGCATTACCTTTCCAACTGGATCGATGGTTGTTCAGGGGGAATATCTTACAGTGGATGGAAAGGGACCAAAGAGCAATGGCTACACATACACGGATTATAGACGAGGTTCACGGATGTATCACTTTAAGCACTTGATCGTTGGTACAAACATCCAACTAGAGACAATGTCAATGAAGTCATCAAACAAGGTACACTACTTACTACCTCATGCAGAGCATGAGAGGTTGTTTGAGACAATAAAAAACCGAGAGGATCGAGAATGCCTAATTGATGCAGGTACATAGTATAATAATGATGTGATTTTTTATTCATGCATGTCTAATGTTATTCATGTTAGACTATTTTATTTGATATCATTATCTTATATCATTTATTTGATGTTTCAGTTATGATTAAGTTACTATTACAAAACATTGATGTTTTACACCAACCACTCCAATTCAAGTTTCCATCCCTTTAGGAAAACTTCACGGAAAATACATGCACACATGCAAATATCTATGCACATAAACAAAAATTGACATGTTAGAAAAAAAACACATAGGCAAAGATTTGCGTAGGCATTATCTCTACTCTGCATGTCTTATGTTAGGGAAATGACCTTAGAGTTAGAACAAGATGCTCAACTTTTGACCTAATTTGTCACTTTCTCAAAATTACTTGGAATTTCCCTTTGTGAAGCCTTTTACTTGGGGTTCCCAATTATCTCACATACTCTTAGACCCTCAACCATGGTCACGCAAAAAATTTCAACTCTACTATCCGTCGATGGATATCACACACATCTAATGTAAATCAATCCTTGGCTTTTCAAGAAATATGGTCCATCTGGGTTACCCACAATGAGTGTATACGTTAGAATATTTTAGCATGCCCTTAGAAAAAAATTTATATACTTAAATATGGTAGGAGAAAACACATAAATCCAAAGCCTTTGAAACCTCAAAGAGTATAGTTTCACCTAGTCACAATCACTTTTGTGCTTTCGTGAATTTGCATGGATCCTAACAAAAATATTCTAGGTCTTATATTAGATTTAGTTTCATTGAAAACTTATCACGCATAAACCAAATCTGAAAACTCACTTTTACAACAATTATAGCAATAATAAAAGAACCCTTAACTTATTCAATGATGATGTCAAATCACTCAAAAAGATTATGTTTTACTTATGATAAATTAGCAATGCATATATAACTATAAATCACAATTCAAGAACATGCATGCGCAACTTATCCCAAGGCTAGTACAAATCACTAGCTCTGCAAAACACTAGCTAGGGAAAATAGTAAAAGCCCTAGTTGAACCAAGGGGATATAACATGCATGAATCACTAAAACAAATTATCCAATGCAATACATCTACTTCTCTTCTTCTTATTTAGAAAATGCACCTAGGGTTTCATCACAAAACCCTAATCATAAGCCTCCAAGGGATGTAACCCTATAATCTCAGAAGGATCAAGCTCAAGCCAAGTTGTCCTCCCTAGACTTCATATATCCTCCTAGGGGTGTTTTCATGAACCATAGTGAGTTCCTCCATGCAGCTAATTACAAATAAAAGAGTGTGATATTGATGGTATGGGAAGGAATAACTCCTTCTTCTATATATCATTGCAATTGGAGGTCTCCTCTAATGTTGACATCCAAAATCATGTTAGGTGTTACACCCACTCTCCATGTGTTCTAGCAGGGAAATGGCGTTAGTGTTAGAACAAGATATTAGTAACCTTCGTGATCACAGGTCTTCGATGGCAATTGAAATGGAAATACACATGTGTGGGAGCCGATGGAATCCAAGTCTGCTTGCCGGTTTGGGTTTCGTGGCCCCAGAGCAAATGTTCCAAGTGTCCTTCAATGGCCTCGGGGTGCCCAATTAAAATTCCTGTAGCACCCAAAGTGTGGCTCTGATCGCGAATCCATCAATTCTGATCGATCCAGGATGTCAGGTTTCAACTAGGGGTCCCCCGACGACATGCCTCGAAGACCCAAAAATGGTTCCAATGCGCCATCTCCGGAGCTAGGGTTTTTCTCAGTGAGGGCAATTCCAATTTCGCTCAAGGTGGTCATTTTTGGTCTAGAAGCTCCTAGGCGTGCGTGACCATCGTGATCACATCCAAAATGGAAATACGCATGCGTAGGAGTGAACATAATCCAAGTCTGCTCACCATTTTGGGTTCCATGGCCCCAGAGAAAATCCTCCAAGTGTCCCTGAAAGGCCCCGGGGGTACCCAACTAAAATGCTCATAGCACCCAAACTGTGGCTCCGAACGCGAATCCGTCAATTCTGATGGATTTGGGACACCGAGTTTCAGCTAGAGGACCCCCCACACTGTGCCTTGAAGACCCGAAAATGGTGCCAATGCGCCATCTCCGGAGCTAGGTGTTTGCTAAGTGAGGGAAATTCCAATTTCGCTCAAGGTGGTCATTTTTAGTCTGAAGGCTCCCGGGCATGCGTGGCCATCATGGGCATGTCCACAATGGAAATACACACGCGTGGGAGCCGACGGAATCCAAGTCCACTCACTGGTTTTGGTTCCGTTGCGCCGGAGCAAATCCTCCAAGTGTCCTTGAATGGCCCCGGGGTTCTCGACTAAAATGCCCGTAGCACCCAAACCGGGGCTCCGTTCGCGAATCCATCAATTCCGATGGGTCCGGGGTGTTGGGTTTAAACTAGCCCCCCCCAACCATGCCTCAAAGACCGAGAAAATGTGTCAATATGCTATCTCCGGAGCTAGGGTTTTGCTCAGTGAGGGCCATTCCAATTTCACTCAAGGGGGGCATTTCTCATCCAGAGGCTCCTGTGTAACATCTCAAAAATCACAAAAATTTAATTTTTTTCAACACAGCATTAATTACTAAACTTGCTATGCAGAAATGTAATAAATGCTTAATTATTCTTTTAAATGTCATTCTGAAATATAATATCATAAGGATAATGGACGTCTAATGCTTTGTGACAAATGCGGAAAGTGTTTATATGACCCAAAGATGATGTTGGATGTTTTCTTGATTCAAGTCTTACGTACTAGACTTCTCATGAGTACTTATGATTACTTTGAAGTAATGTCGATGCTTTATAGGTTCCCTTTGCTATACTCATTATCTATATGTTCTAACTGTGTTTCTTTGTTTGTTGATGATGAAGGGGTCCTATGGACACCTCGAAGCTTACTTAGATATTTGGCTAAAGCATTGAAACTTTTGTTTGTAGATTACATGTAAGAGAAATGTTATCTCAACATACAACAAAATCCTATTTTGCCTCTAAAATCCTTCATTGTTTAAAGAAGAAAATAGACTAAATAATGAATAGTTTGTGGTGAGATCTATCCTATCTAAACTAAGTGGTTTAAGTAATTACGAAAATGATTCATCTCTGGGAAAATATGACTGTTCTAAACACATTTGCTTGCACTGAAATATCGTGGATAGTATTGGAACATTTGTTTTGAATAGCTGACTTCTTAGTATAAAACATGCACTGATAGATACATAGTCTATGCTTGGATATTGGTAGTATAATCCTAAATCTACCCTATATCCTATGCTCCAACTACATAACCTAGAAGATAATATTTCTACCATACTTTGTTAATAGTCTAAAGTTGAGGCTACACACTATAAGCGCTCACTCTAGTAATTCATATCAAAGAAATGTATCAATGTGGGAATTATTTATGCTATAGTTTCGATGGTGTAATAATAATGTCACCATGTTATAATATAATGGTTATATTAAAAGGTTGAATCCTAAACTTTGGAACATGATTCAGTAGCAAACAATGTAATGACTTGGGTGATGCACTGACTTTCAACCTTGGGTTATTGTTACCCATACTGTATTATAGTGGTAGCTTATGTCAAATCAAACCCTAACTTAAATATACTTTGGTAGATATGATAAAGGAAGGTCACATGTATCCTTGGTTCGCGATGGTGGTTGACCTTTGGGCTATCCATACTATGGTAGCTTTACTATATTGGTAATATAATGTTTTAACCATATAGTTGCTCGATCCATCAATGTGATACGTGGTCAAGGTGATGGTTCTTCGTACTTGTCGTAGATGGATTAATAAAGTGCAATAAAGGTCTTCTCGGTCGAATGCCTAATGGCATCCTACGTGGCCAGACTTCACGTCGTTTTTCATTGGGATTATTGCTAGCCCTAACTGCTCGGGCTTACATCGACGAGAGCATAACAATGTGCTCATTTTGATAGGAGAGGGGTCTGGAGAGGCCGATAGGCTAAAAAAATTTAGGGTTTACTAAGATGTTTTAGGAGGTACTTCTATAGGGTTCGATACCCCAACCTTCAGCTTGTAGGTTTATCCACTGTGAACTCTTAGGGTTGTTTTTCTCACTTGTTGAGTTTGCTACGGTGATTTGGTTCTAGTTCTTGTCAAGCGTAGCCATGCTAAGTTTCAGACACAGGTTTTTCTTTGCAAGCTAATGTACAGGTCTCGAAACCTATTTCCTTCTATTAGCTTGAGAGTTGCGGTTGTTATTATTTCATTTATTGAATGTTCTTTTATGATACCTTTTTAACCCTACTTTGCTTGTGTGGAAGGTGTTCTTCGGCTCTTGGATTCCATGCTCGAGGTTGAGTGATGGCACTGCATTGGAATTGGTAAGCTTAGGGGGTTTTCCTTAATGGCTTCGGCTCGGTGACTGTTGGTCCTTGCTTTGGTTCTTATCCGAGACTTTGTTTTTAATGTATGGTTGTGGAAGGTGACAACACTTGTGATGTTTGTGAGCTGAATGGCAGCATGGGGAGGATGAAATCCTCAACCCACTTCGGCGTTAAGCCTATAGTGCTTTTCTACATAGAAACTTTGCAAAAGATTGTAAAACAGTTGAGAGGGTTTAACCCTCGGCTATTCTGGTTTAATAAAATATTTTTGTTCCTTTATCTTAATGATGTTTACGTGTGTTGTAACTGAGAGAGATGCTCTAGAATATGTGATAATTTAATGTTTTTCCTATGAAACGTTGTATGTTAAAGATGGATGCGAGCCAAACGTTTAAACCTTGTGTTGTGCATTCAAAACCATGAACCTGTTTGGTTTAGCTGGTAACTTTGAAATTTTTGAGAAGTCGAACCTTAAAACTGAGACTGATTCTTGTTTATCTATTTGGTTTCAATGCAGTCTATGGTTATACTAAGATTGTAAACCCTCACTTTGACGTTGATACTAAGAAGGTTCCCCTGTTTTAGTTTAGGCTTGATACATGTTTTGAGGTATCATGACTGTAATATCTTGAATGTTTGAACAGGAAAAATAATTTAGTGCTTAGAAAGTGTTGAGGGTTTAGCCGTGAGGCTTCCCATGAACTGGTTTAAACACTATGGTTGTTTTTCGATTCTCTTAGGATAAAACAAATAATCTTTAGATGTAATGAAGAAACCCTTGAATGGTTTGTCTCTATCTTGTAACTTCTAATTATTTGATAAGTGTTGAATGTTTACTGTAAGTGATGATATAAGTGTTTTACGGTTCTGTCAAATGGAACATTCATCCAAACCATAATTGTTTATTTGAATAAGTGTTTTCAAAACATGACTATTGGTAACTGTCTATTACTATAGGGTTATAATACAAAAAGGGGATGTATGTCTTAATAAATGTTTCGAATGCATATGTGGAATAGTAGGAGACTACAACTATTTTCTGTCTTTTGCATAGGTTTAGGAACATGGAAAAAGGTTAAATCCTACATTATTCTATTTGTACCAAAGTAGAGATATGATAGAATGCTATGAATACTGCTATGTTTGTCTTTGGAAGCAGTTAAATTTAAACATACTGATAAACAAAAAGAAATATATAAAGGGGAAAGATGATATGATAAAAATGTAAATAGCATTTATTGTAAGGAAAATAGTTAACCTTTAAATAAACCTAGATTGATACAAGAACCTGAAACTGCATGTGTTTCTGTTAATTTTTTCTATTGTAAAAAGAAACTATTCTACAGTCTCCACAATAAATGTGTAACTCAAAATATTCTATGACTGAGATTTATAAGATATTGTTAAATGTAGAGAATATATCACAAAGAAAGGAAAAACATGACAGAGTTAGTTTAAATAAAAATAAAGAAGGGAAACTTAATAGAGTTAGCATATTCATTCATCTCGTTCACTACTTCATTATTCATCTATTCTTAATCTTCCTTCTCTGTACTAGAGTACGATACAGAAAATAGTATGGGGAAAAATACAGAGAGGGCATTTATTCTATCAATTCATAAGTACATTCAGCAGTCTACAAAATCCTAAACAAATCAGAAAATCACACTTATACTTTTGTATTATCAGTAGTTAGCTAAAGAGTACTAAATCAACAATTACAGAAAATAATTTACCTACTTAGAGGATGAAATAACAAGTATAACCTGTAACTATAGATAGGGTGGACAAACACATAAGGAGGCATGTTCCTCCCAACCTTCTCCAGAAGAAGCAGCCAAACTACTTGCCTCCTTTGGACCCCTGAGCTTGTTTACTGAACCACTAGGTAGCAGAAATCTGTGTAGAAGAAAGGCACTCAATTTGTATAACCAACAATCAGTAGAGACTTTCCAAAAACCTCAATCTCTGCATTCAACAGTAAAAAATCTGCACTCAACGGTAAACAAGGCAGACTTACACCATGAAAAGAAAACCTAGACTTCCCCTCATCGAATCTCTTGTGTGCATGCAACAGAACCACAAGGTAAGTTTCCTCATCAGGAAAAGTGATGAACCTCAGTCCAAAATTCGATGGCTCTTAAAAAGATGCCTAGGTCTTTTTGGTGGTCAGTTTTCAATCAATAAGCCTCAAGCTCTAGTCCCATCTTTTAGGGCACTATGACCACAATTCAAGGGAGTTGTCACATACCAACAACTAGATACTTGCCTCATGATGCTGCCACTTGTCCATTTCCTTCTACCACAGATTACATTCCACCTAGTGGGTAAGTAAACACTCTTTCAACAGCTCTCCTTAGGTGAGTGTCTCCTATTTTATTTATTTAAATAATAATATTGTGGAATTATAGTCATCCTTGGACACTTGTCCAATTATACAGCTTTACAATAAAAGTTAAGACAAACATAAAATGTTTTCAGTAAAGGGGTGTGTTACAAACACCCACACTTAAGCTCAACATCGTCCTCGATGTTGCTTATTATTCAAAAGATCCTCCCTGAAACAGAACTGGATATGCTGCCCACATGTTACTTTCCAGTTCCCAGGTAGCTTCATCAGGGCTAAGGTGTTTCCATTGCACCTTTACCTACCCTATGGTACGATTCTGGAGCATAATTTCTTTCCTATCGAGAATACAGTCCAGTTCCACCTGAAAATCTCCTTCGGGTTCCACCTGTATATCATTCCAATTCAGCACATGAGTAGCATCGTGCACATACTTCTTTAAAACAAAATTTTGAAAAAAATTATGGATTCTTAAATTAGATGGCAGATAAAACTCATATGTAACAGGTCCAATCCTTGATAGGAATTCAAATGGTCCACAATACCTTGGTGCTAGTTTTGCACAACTCCCAAGCTTAAAACAATTTTTCTTGGGTTTTACCTTTACAAAGACATGATCTCCAACCTGAAATTCTCTTTCAGTGAGTTTTAGATCTGCATAACTTTTTTTCCTATCTTGTGCAACCTTTAAGTTGCCTTGTACTTGTTTCACGGTTAGCTCCATCTCTTTTAACAAATATGGTCCTAACATTAATCTGTCAACAGGGTTATCCCAAGAAATAGGAGTACAACATTTTATTCCATATAAAATCTCAAATGGACTAAGTCTAGTAGATGCTTGATAATGATTATTGTATGCAAATTCAGCTAAATGCAAATAGTCTTCCGACTTAGTTGGCTAATCTTTAGCATACATTCTTAACATGTCTACTAAAATATGATTAACCATTTCAGTCTGTCCATCAGTTTGGGGATGGAAAGAAGTGCTGAAATTTAATTTAGTATTTAAACCCTTAAACAATGTTGTCCAGAAATTTCCAGTAAACTTGGATTCTCGATCAGAAATAATTACCTTTGGAATTCCGTGTCAACGAAATATTTGCTTCATAAATACCTCTGCAATGTTAGCATCTTTGAATGTAGTCTTAACAGGAATAAAATGAGTAGATTTACTAAGTTTATCCACAACTACCATTATTGAATCATTTTGTTTTTTATTCTTAGGTAAACCTGTAATAAAATCAATACTTATGATTTCTCATTTCCATTCCAGAATTGACAATGGTTACAATAGTCCATCTGGGTGTTGATTTTCAACCGTAATGGTTTGACATTCAAAAGACCTAGCTATGTACTCAACCACTTCATTCTTCATGTTGGGCCAAAAATAATCATTTCTTAACATAGTTATCATTTTCTGATATCCAGGATGTCCCGAATAAAGAATTTTATGCACTTCGTCCAATATCAGTAATTTAACTGTTGGCACATTAGGTATATAAATTATTCTTTTATATGTCACCAAACCCTTTTCATTAATGCTGTAATCTATTATTAAATTTTCAGATTAATTTTCAGCAACTTTATCATGCAATTTTTGATAATTTTCATCTTGCTTAATTCCTTCTTCGATTTGATTTTCCAGATCTGTCTTAAACATGTTGATTGTTGCCACAAAACATAGTTTGGCATTTACGCTCAAGGCATGAGCAACTTTGTTTTCTTTACCTTTAATGTGTTGAATTTCGAAATCATACTCGCTAAGGAAAGCTAGTCATCTAGCTTGCCTTGCGTTAGATTTGTTTGATCCAACAAATACTTTAAGCCTTTATTATCCGTCATTAATATAAACTTTCTCCCAATCAAGAGATGGCACCACATTTTCAGTGAATGTATCATGGCTTCCAACTCTAGATCATAAGTTGCGTAGTTCTTTTCGTGGATTTTTAACTTTCTAGACTCAAAAGCAATAGCATGACCTTCTTGAGTTAAGACCCCTCCAAGTCCTTCGTTACATGCATCAGTGCATACAACGAAGTCCTTATTAGGATCAACACTTTTTAATATAGGTGTTGCTGTTAATAACTCTTTTAACTTCTTGAAACTTTCTTCTCATTTCTGATCCCAGACGAATATATTTCCTTTCTTCTACAAAGAAGTTATGGGATTTGCAATTCTAGAGAATCCTCCAATAAACTTTATGTAGTAACCTGTTATTCCCATAAACGACCATACATCCGTTACGTCTTTAGGGACAGGCCACTCCTTAATTGCTCTTATTTTATCTAGGTCGACAGAAATTTCATCTTTAGAGATTATGTGACCTAAGTACTGCATTATATCTTTATAAAAGTCACATTTACTAAACTTAGCATAAAGATGATGTTCTCTTAACACTTGTAGAATTATTCTTAAATGTTCGTCATGCTCTTCTTTAGTTTTTTAATAGATTAGAATATCATCAATGAACACGATTACAAGCGTATCTAAGTACTTATGTAGAACATTATTCATTAAGCACATGAACACTTCCGGTGCATTAGTTAGCCCAAAAGGCATAACTATGAACTCGTAGTGCCCATAACACATTCTGAAAGCAGTTTTGAATATGTCTTCATCCTTTATTCTAACTTGATGATATCTAGACCTTAAATCAATTTTAGTGAATATCTCTGCTCCACGTACTCGATCGAATAGATCATCAATGCGGGGAAAGGGATATAGATTTTTAATTGTCATTTTATTAAGTTGATGGTAATCAATGCACAGTCGCATGGTACCATCCTTCCTTTTGTTGATGGAATGTATTTCATTTATATATTTATTGCACTCCTATAGAGATGTATTATTCATCTATACGGAAGTGTCGTCATTTGTATTGACAAGTGTCGCGAGTGTGTTAACTTGCTAATGGGTTATTAGACCACCTTGTAAGGGGTCGGCCCGAATTAATGTAATATGAAGTTATTGTACCTAGCTAGACAAGTCGTCCCCATAAGGTTATTGGGCAAATAGGACAAGTATACATAGAGATCGGGAGATCTCCATTTGGATCACTCGGAACTCACACTTCCTTCACTCAGAAAGTGGTGCACATGTGAGGAGCAGGATCAACTGCTAAGACGAGTCTATCTCTTGTACTTTGGTTGTGATATTGCTCTATCTATCTCTGAGGAAGTTGTGGGGTTTTTCACCTTAGGGTTTTCCCCACGGAAACTCTGTGTGTCTATTGTCTATCATGCTTTTGATTCTTGTGATGATTGACATGCTTGTTATGATTGATATGCATTGATATACTGTACACGTTGTTCTCTCAGTAAATATCCTAGAGTATATTGAATTAATGCTCAAAATTTAACATGGTATCAGAGCTAACCTGAGAAGAAGACATTGTGCAGTGACGAAAACTAGGATTTCTTGTTTATTAGGTTTCTCTCCACATATTTTGGAAAAGCAGTATAGTAGATTGACTCTACTCATCAAGGAGAATCTATCTATCCAATAAGAATTCAATTCTGAGCATTTTCAGTTTTGGCCCTAAAAATTAGGGTTTCCACAAAAATAGGAATTTTTGAAATCTGAAGACATAGCTGGAAGCTCCTTCGAAAAATCAAAGTTTAGAGCTTTGGATCGATATTTTTGGCTGAGTAAATCTCTGAAAAACTTAAACCCTAATTCAGGGTCCTCCCAAGTGAACCCGGGAAGACTAAAAGGCATTTCTGAAGGGTGAAGCTTTGCAGATCTCAAAATCTGAATACAGCAAGCTGATCAGCTCATCAAGGCACATCTTTATATCCTTTCAGAAAGTTGAAATTCACATTTTGTATTTTTAGGGTTTTTCCGACAACCTTAATCTGAGACTAGATCCTGTTTTCAGCAAAGCAAGTGGTAAGACCTAAATATTTTCTATTTCCATTCGAAGCACTCTTTAAGATGTCTCACCACACCAAGCCTGAGGATAAGCTTGAAGGGGCTGATAAATTATGAGCCAGGAAGTATAGGATTGGGTTGATCCTGGAAGAAAATGAATTGGACTCCTACATCAGCGCTGAGGTCCCTATCCCAGAGGATGAAGAGGCTAAGGTGTTGCATAAGAAGAACTTGGTCAAGGAAAAGAGAATCATTGTTGCTTCTATCAAATACCATCTCATACCACATGTGTCATCTCTAAAGACACCCAAGGAGATGTTTGACTCCCTGACCAAGTTATTTGAAGGGAAGAACATAATCAGAAGATGACTCTGCGGAATCAATTGAAAGGGGTCAAGATGTTGAATGGAGAGAGCATTCAATCTTACTTCTCCAAGGTCTCTCAGATCAAGGAACAACTTGAAGATGTGGATGAAGTAGTGGACAATGGTGAAGTTGTTATGACCACTCTGAATGGCCTACCTAGGTCATGGGACTCCTTTATTCAAGGAATCTTTGCAAGAAAGAAATTGATCTCTTTCAGTAGGCTATGGGAGGAATGCTCTCAAGAAGAAGCTAAGCTTATGGCCCGAGAAGAAAAGATGGGAAATGAAGATCAAGCACTCACAGCACATGCCAGGAAAGGAAATTCCAACAAGGAATCATCTCATAACAGGAAATTATCATACCACCATTTTCATAAAGATAAGAAAGACCTCAGATGTTTCAATTGCAATTAGAAGGGACACTTTGCTTCAGACTGTCCCAAGAAGAAGAAAGACAACAACAACAACTTCAACAAGAAGAAGAAGAATAACAAAAGAAGATATCATGCTCATGCTGCTGAGGATGATGAACCTCCAAAGAAGAAGGCTAGAGCAGAAAGTGATGATGATGACTCATCAAGAGAAGAAGAGTATGTTCTAAGCTCTGCTCTCACAGGTACTATCTCTCATGGTTGTAATGATTGGTTAATTAACAGTGGGGCTTCCAAACACATGACTGGGCTTAAAGAATCTTTTGTAAACTTATCTGAACATGAATCACCCCATAAGGTGAAACTTGGAAATGATTATCAATACCCCATCAAAGGAAGTGGTGAAGCCTCCTACAACCTAGACTCTAGAAATTCTTTGAAGATGAAAGAAGTTCTTTATGTACATGGGCTCAAGAAGAATCTACTCTCCATCTCTGCATTGGATGCAAAGGGCATGAGGGTTTCACTTGTAGATGGACAACTCCTAATGTGGCCAAAGGGTAAAACTATTGATGATGTAGTGGTGATTGGAGAGCAAGAAGGAGTATTGTATAAATTGAAGGCACAAACTGAACATGCCATGGTACATGATTCCATGGAGCCAAGTGAACTTTGACACAAAAGACTTGCACATATGCACTACAGAGCATTACCAATTTCAAGTAAGGCTGTAGAAGTTCTTCTTGAAATCAATACCAAGCATGAAGGTGTTTGCAAAGGATGTGCAAAAGGAAAGAACATAAAGAAGGAATTCCCAAACAGTGAAAGCAAGGCAAAAGGTATCTTGGAAATTATCCACTCCGATGTATGCAATCCGATGTCATCCAATTCTTTGAGTTGTTATGTTTACTATGTCTCTTTCATTGATGACTTCTCCAAGAAGACTTGGGTTTAGTTCTTGAAGAACAAAGATGAAGTATTCGATAAATTCAAGGAATTCAAAACCTTGATGGAGAACCAAACTGACAAGAAGATCAAAACATTCAGATCCGACAATGGTGGAGAATTCACCTTAGGTGACTTCAAGAAGCTATGCAATGATTCAGGAATTAAGAGGGAGTTGACTGCTCCTTACACTCCACAACATAATGAAGTTGTAGAAAGAAAGAACAGAACAATCATGGAAGCAGCAAGGGCAATGCTGCATGACCAGGATCTACCTATGCATCTATGGGCAGAAGCAGCTAGGACAGTTGTATATGTGTAGAACAGAACACCCCACAGGATATTGGACAACAAGAAACGAGAAGAAGTCTTCTCTGGTAAGAAACCTGAAGTCATCCATCTCAGAATATTTGGTTTTCCAGTATACACTGATGCCCCAAAGGAAAAGAGGACCAAGCTAGATCATTTAGGAAAGAAGGGTATCTTTGTGGGTTACAGTGAAAGCTCGAAGGCTTACAGAATATACTTTCCAGGGTTCAAGAAGATTGATGTCAGCAAGGATGTGACATTTGATGAAAATTTAGCATTCATAAAATCAAGAAAGACACCTGTTGAAGATTATGAAGAACCTAAGGAAACTAGATTTCAAGACACTACTATGACTGAAGCAATTCCAGATGCAGATTGTGAAATTGAATATCCACAAGAACCTGTAGATCCACCCCGTGAGAATAACTCTCACAAGAGGAAACCTGCATGGTCTAGAGAGCTCATTCAAGATGCAAAAAGATATGGCATTCCAGAAGAAGAACACAGAGCAAAGAAGAGAACTGGATCACATACTAGCTATGTTGCTTTACTCTGTGATATCATGAACAAAGAACCTTCCAGTTATGAAGAAGCAGCGAAAAAGAAAGAATGGAAGGATGCCATCATCGAAGAGTACCAATCAATAATGAAGAATGATGTTTGGGATGTTGTCCCAAGACCTTAAGGGAAGTCTGTTGTGACTTCCAAGTGGATCTACAAGATCAAGCATGCTGCAGATCGCAGCATAGACAAATAGAAGGCAAGATTCATAGCTTGTGGCTTCTCTCAAAAAGAGGGAATAGATTATGAAGAAACTTTTTCTCCTGTAGACAGGTACACTTCCATTAGATCAGTACTTGCCCTGGTTGGGTCCTTGATGTACCTGACATATACGAGACCATATATTTGCTTTGCGATGAACACATTGATCCAATTCCTGACGGATCCGAGGATTGTTCACCTGGTTGCTGTAAAGCATATTCTGAGGTACCTGAAAGGTACAATTGATTATGGGCTCAAGTATGATGCAAATCAAAAGTTTAACCTATAGGGTTATGTTGATTCGAATTGGGTAGGCAGTGCTACAGATAGGAAGAGCACATCTGGGTGCTGCTTCAGTATGGGATCAGGTGTGATCTCTTGGTTTAGCACGAAGCAGTCCTGCGTAGCACTGAGTACATCCGAGTCAGAGTATGTTGCATCTTGTTCACCTAGTTGTGAGGCAGTATGGCTTTGGAAGCTACTGTCTGAGCTATTTGATCTCCCGCTGGAGACTACTAGTATCTTTTGTGACAACCGGAGCTGTGTGAAGCTGTCTGAGAACTCGGTGTTCCACGACAGGTTGAAACACAAAGATATCAAATATCACTATATCAGGGATATGGTGCAGAGAGGAGCAGTGAAGCTCCTATATTTTGCGACGGACGAGCAGATTGTAGATGTGCTGACGAAACCACTAGCCATAGTGAAGTTCGATTACTTCAAAGAGAGGCTTGGTGTTCTTTAGATTGAAGACACTTCGAGGAAGAAGTGATGGATACATTTGCAGGAGACATTCCGAGCATGTTGACAGGAGGATCCTTCCATGGCTGTGGATGTAAGCGTTGGATGATGAGAATCAGTATGATGTTCGATTTTATGCTCTATATGATCAGTTGGATAATTTATGTATGTATGCATCATGTTGGATGCCGGATATGATCAGTTGGATCATTTATGTATGTATGCATCATGTTCGATGCTGGATATGATCAGTTGGATCATTTATGTATGTATGCATCATGTTGGATGCTTGGACCATGTATCTGTATATGTATCAGATGGATACATTGTATGATCAAGAAGATCATGTATGTTGATATGTATTAGGAATGATCAGGTGGATCATGTATTTGTATATGTATCAGGTGGATACATTGTATGATCAGGTAGATCATGTATGATGATATGTATCAGGTAGATACTGTGTATGCATCAGGTGGATGCATTGTATGATCAGTATGATCATGGATGATGAGCTTCAGGATGTTGCTCCAGATGACATGGATCGGGACAATGCAGTGATGATGATTAGGATGATCATGCATACATCAGGATGATGTATGGTGAGTATCAAGTTGATACTCTATGGGCGTGGAATAGGTTGCGCAGATAAGCATATAATTTGTACCCTGGGAGATTTGCAGATAGTATTTCGAGATTTTTGCTATGGCATGTAATTTGTACCCTGGGATATCTGGCAAATGCTCTTTCGAGGTTTTCCTTGGGAGGACATATAGTTTGTGCCCTGGGAGATTTGTAGATACTCTTTTGAGGTTTTTCCTATGGCATGTAATTTGTGCCCTGGGATATATGACCAATGATCTTTCAAGGTTTTGTCCTATGGCATGTAATTTGTGCCCTGGGAGATCAGATAGGTTGAGTCATGTGCTCGTAATCAGTCCTGGGATGCTCTTTTGAGGTTTTTCCATGACTACAAGTAATTTGTGCCCTGGGAGATCCGATAGGTTGAGACGTGTGCTCGTAATCAGTCCTGGGATGCTATTTCGAGGTTTTGTGGTGACCACATGTAATTTGTGACCTGGGAGATCTGATAGGTTGAGTCATGTGCTTGTAATCAGTCCTGGGATTATCTTTCGAGGTTTTGTGGTGGGGTCACATGTAATAATTCCTAGAGATATGGACAGGATGAAAAAGGCCTCAGATGCTCTTTAGGGTTCTTGCTAGTCAAGAGACTCTTTTAAGGTTTTGTGACGCACATAATAAGTCCTGCGATTTCCACAGTATGGCCAGTGATGATGAAGACCTGTAGGTGGTGGGCCTACATCCAGTATAAAAAAGAACTAGCTCTGTAGAACTTCCTATGATGAGTAGATTCAGAGATTGGTTGAGATAGCAGCAGTGACGATGACGATGTCTCAAGGTCGATGCATCAATGACGATGATACAGAGAAGAAGACTTGTGCTGTCAGATTTGTGTCAAGAAATACCTTCCTAGTTAAGAGGGAGTGTTGATGTATATGTAACTTCGAAATGTATTTCATTTATATATTTATTGTACTCCTATAGAGATGTATTATTCCTCTTTACGGAAGTGTCATCATTTGTATTGACAAGTGTCGCAAGTGTGTTAACTTTCCAATGGGTTATTAGACCACCTTGTAAGGGGTTAGCCCGGATTAATGTAATATGAAGTTATTATACCTAGCTAGACAAGTTGGCCCCATAAGGTTATTGGGAAAACGGGACAAGTATAAATAGAGATCGGGAGATCTCTATTTGGATCACTCAGAACTCACACTTCCTTCACTCGAAAAGTGGCGCACATGTGAGGAGGAGGATCAACTGCTAAGAGGAGTCTATCTCTTGTACTTTCGTTGTACTTTGGTTGTGCTATTTCTCTATCTATCTCTGAGGAAGTTGTGGGGTTTTTCACCTTAGGGTTTTCCCCACGAAAACTTTGTGTGTCTATTGTCTCTCATGCTTTTGATTCTTGTGATGATTGACATGCTTGTTATGATTAATATACATTGATATACTGTACATGTTGTTCTCTCAGTAAAGATCCTAGAGTATATTGAATTAATGCTCAAAATTTAACACTTTTTAACAAGGATAACTGGTGCTCCCCAAGGAGACACACTAGGCCTTATGTAGCTTTTATCTATTAATTCCTTCAGCTGATATTTTAGTTCATTTAACTCCAGAATATTCATTCTATAGAGAGACTTTGAGTTTGGTACCGCACCTAGAACTAACTCAATGGTGAAATCGAGTTCCCTTTTCGGAGGTAATCCTAGAATTTCTTCTGGGAATATGTCAGAAAAGTCCCTAAGGATGGCTATGTCCTCAAGTTTTAACTTATCTTCTTTAGATAAAAATTTTCCATTAATAACATTAACAACAAACATTTTACAACCCTTTCTTGTAGCTCTCTTTACTTGTAAAGCAGAAATTTGTCTTACAGAAGTTTTCCTATGAATTCCTTTTACTGTTTCAGTTTTACCTTCATTATTCAAACAAGTAAAAGTTTTCTCATAACAGTTAAGTACTCCTCTATGATGTTCAAGCCAATCCATTCCAATCAACAAGTCATATGACCCTAAGGGTAAAACATTCAAAGTAACTTGCATTTTCAGCTGACTCATAAGTACATCACAACTTTTGACAACTTTTGTAACCTTTCTTTTAGTGCATGTTGCTAACTGAACTAACCATGAATTATCAAATTTTTCTACCTTTAACTTGCAACTTTTCACTAAATCAGGTGAAATGTAACTCAAAATTGCACCTGGGCCTATTAAAATGGAAATAGATTTGTTTTGTATCATACCTTCGATTTTGACCATAGACGTTTGATGGTATGCTTGATGATTTTCCAGCTCTGCATTTATCCTGGGCATTTCTCTTGCTACATCACCCACTGTAGGCTCCGCTTGTATGGTGTGAATGTTGTTGACTTTCTTTCTATTGCGTGGGCATTGAGATCTAGTATGGGGTACACCGCAATCATAACACTTCAAAGGTGCTTTCTATTCAGCATATCTGGTGTTGCTATTATTATTGTTGTTATTATTATTAGGCACATTCCTTGCAGCAGTAAAATTTTGTGGTGCATTACCCCTGTAATTATTATTACTTGGAAAATTTTTGTTATTAAAATTTTTCTTAAAACTTCCATAATTCTGATTAAAAAATTTCTTTTTATGCTCAAAATTATTAGACTTATTACTTCTCCAACTTGATACACCTTCTCTTCTCTTGCTGTGTCCAAAACAGAAATTACCCTTCCTCATGGCTTCTTCAAGAGTTGAAGGGTTATCGTACTAAATTTTGTCCTTTATGTGGAATGGTAAATAGCTTAGAAACCTTTGTATCTTAGGTTTTTCTTCAACTAAGTAAGGTACATACCTTAACAAGCTGAGAAACTTGTTGCATAACTTTTTCATGGTCATTGAACCCATCTTTAAATCATAAAATTCTTTTGACTTATCTTCGTAGTACTGTTTAAACAAAAACTTTTTCTTAAACATGTTCTTAAATATACTCCATTTTAGGTCTTTGTCCTTAAGATTTTTAACTCTTTTGACATCTTGCCACCAAATGTCTTCCCTTCCGGTTAGATTGTATATGGCCATCTTAGCTTTTAATTGAGATGAGTAGTTATAAATCAGAAAATACTTCTTCATTCCGGACAGCCATGCTTCAGCTGCCTCTCCTTTTCATTTTCGCCATTAAAAGTTGGTGGCTTTATCTTTTTAAATTCTCCAGTAATTTGTTCATGATGATTATGCTTCCTCTTCTTAGAATAACAATCACTGTCACTGCTGTCCTGATCAGAATTACAGTTACTTTGATCAGATACAGATGAAGAGTAACTATTACTTTTACCATTCTTTGCTTTCTTGTTCTTATGTTTGTGGGACATTGTACCTGAATCAAAATTTACTTCTGATTTCCTTCCTCTTTCCTTATTATGGTAATTATCCATTAAAATATGATTTAACTCTTCTTGCGCCTTCAAAATTCATTCATTTTCATATTTAACAGTTCTTATCTCAGATTTTAAGTCTTCTACAGTACGTAGAAGTTCAGAAGATTGATTATTTAACTCTACATAATTTCCTTCATTACCATTATTATGTGTGTTGTTATTATACTCATTATGAAGAGATCTTTCCTCTGTTGATTCCTCCGGTATATCCATACCTGCAAATTAAATATCAAGCTATTCTGTACATAAACAAAATTTAAAATAAAAGTTAGTAACATAAACTTTCTGGTTTCTTTTTTTGTTTTGCGCATGTGAGCCTATTCAGACCTAGAGTTTGAACTCGCGCTCTGATACCACATGTAACATCCCAAAAATCACAAAAAACTTAAATTTTTTTAACGTAGCATTAATTACTAAACTTGTTGTGTGGAAATGTAATAAATGCTTAATTATTCTTTTAAATGTCATTCTAAAATATAATATCATAAGGATAATGGACATTTAATGCTTTGTGACAAATGCATAAAGTGTTTATATGACCCAAAGATGTTGTTGGATGTTTTGTTGATTCAAGTCTTACGTACTAGAATTCTCATGACTACTTATGATTACTTTGAAATAATGTCGATGATTTATAGGTTCCCTTTGCTATTGTAATTATCTATATGTGCTAACTGTGTTTCTTTGTTTGTTGATCATGAAGGGGTCCTATGGACACCCCAAAGCTTACTTAGCTATTTTGCTAAAGCATTGAAACTTCTGTTTGCATATTACAGGTAAGAGAAATGTTATCTCAATGTACAACAAAGTCTTATTTTGCTTCTAAAAGCCCTCATTGTTTAAAGAAGAAAATAGACTAAATAATGAATAGTTTCTGGTGAGATCTATCTTAGCTAAACTCTCAGTTTTTCTCAAGTGGTTTAAGTAATTATGAAAATGATTCATCTCTCGGAAAATATGACTGTTCTAAAAAACTTTGCTTGCATTGAAATATCGTGGACAATATTGGAACTTTTGTTTTGAATAGTTGACTTCTTAGTATAAAACATGCATTGATAGATACATAGTCTATGCTTGGATATTGGTAGTATAATCATAAATCTACCCTTGTATCCTATGCACTAAGTACGTAACCTAGAAGATAATATTTCTACCATACTTTGTTAATAGTCTAAAGTTGAGACTACACACTATAAGCGCTCACTCTAGTAATTCATATCAAAGAAATGTATCAATGTGAGAATTATTTATGCTATAGTTTCGATGGTGTGATAATACTGTCACCATGTTATAATATAATGGTTATATTAAAAGGTTGAATCCTAAACTTTGGAACATGATTCGGTAGCATTTACAATGTAATGACTTGGGTGATGCACCAAGTTTCGACCTTGGGTTATTGTTACCCATACTATATTATAGTGGTAGCTTCTATCAAATCAAACCCTTGTCGATGTAATTGTAACTTCGGAATGTATTTCACCTATGTATATTGTATTCCTATAGAGATGTTATTATTCCTCTCTACAGAAGTGTTGTCATTTATATTGTAAGTGTTGTAACTTATACTTGATGGGTTATTATACAACCTTGATGAGGTCAGCCCTGTATGATTCATGTGGGTAAAAGGGTTATTAGACCACCCTAGTGGGGGTCGTCCCTATCAGCATTATGCTAAGTGGTTAAGTTAACATCGACCTAGTAAGGTTATTAGGCAAGTCAATTTAGTGTATAAATAGATTGCGGGAGGAACACTATTTGATCATTCACTTTCTCAATCATACACTCATTGGAGAGTGGTGCACTATTGGAGGAGGAGAAGCTGCTGCTAGGAGTATATCTCTTATTCTTGGGTTTTGTATCATAGCTCTATCTATCTCTGAGCAAGTTGTGAGGTTTTGCACCTTCTTGGTTTTCCCCGATGAAACTCTGTGTCTCTTGTGTGCTTGCATTATTGTGTCCATGATTGATATGTTGTACATGTTGTTCTCTCAATTAAGATCCTAGATCAGATTGAAGTAAATTCTGAAAAACTAACATGGTATTAGAGCTAGCGTGAAAGAAGGCATGGTATGGCATTTATGACACTTGTTGCACTTGCGAAGCTAGCTTGATATAGCAAAAACTAGTCATCGTAGAACATTCACTATAAATTGATTTTGAAAAAGTTTCAGGATCGAAAAATCTTATCAGGCGAAGATAACATCCCCATGTACCTTGTGTCCGAAGGTGAGCCTCTAACTCGTTGTACTTTCATATTTATGATCGGTACAATATAGGGTTTCTGCCTCTTCCATATCTCAGTCATAAACAGGTGACCTAGGAAAAAAGGTCACAACTTGGGCTAGGAAGCTCCAAATGAAATTTCGTAAAAAGAGGTAGGTAGGGAATGGATTGTACTTTCACAGGTCTGATTTTCAGAGGCCGAAATTGAACTAGTGACACGTGGCACTCTGTACAAGTTCACTCTCATGTTTTATCCCATAAACAGGTCACGTTGTGACACTTGGCATAACTCTCTCTCAGAGAATCCATTTGAGGTCAGACCTGTGGGATTGGAAATTTATCAGGCCAAGATACCACACGCAGAAGTTTTAGACCCTTAGATCCAAAATTTCCCAGTTACACCAGAAACAATCAGGTGCATATTTCTGTCAAAATAGAATTGGATTTTGAGCACCTTCATTCATGGCTACGGGAATTTAGGGTTTCGGAGAAAGTTGGAATTTTTGTAATCAGAGACCATGGCTGGATGCTCCTCATCAAAATCGAAATTTAGAGACCAAGATCGAATTTTGTGGTTGGGTAGAAGGTCGTGCTTGATCAAACCCTAGTTCGAGACTTTGATCAGAAAGGTGAAAAATAGGGCTTCTGTAAAAATGGGAATTTTTGAAATTTATGACCATAGATGGAAGCTCCTTGGAAAAATCAAAGTTTAGAGCTTTGGATCAAACTATTTGGTAGGGTGAAGCTCTAGGAAACTCAAACCCTAATTCAGGGTCCTCCATAGTGAATCCGGAAGATTGAAAAGCAAATTTGAGGGGTGAAATTTTGCAGTTTTCAAATTTTGAGTATACTAGGTTGATCAACTCATCAAGGCGCATCTTCCTATCCTTTCAGAAGTTTGAAATTCAAAGTTTGAATTTTAGGGTTTCCATGACAAATCCTAATCCAGCTCCAGATCGAGTTTATGCAAATCAAGTGGATTGGGTTAATCCTAGAAGAGAATGGATTGGTCACCTGCATAAGTGAATAAGTTCCAGTTTTAGAGGGAGATGAGGCTAAGGCCTTACATAAGAATATTACAAGCAAACTCGACAGGTATGACTTATGGGTATGTTTCGAAATCTGTTCATGATTAAGTTTATGATATGTTTGACTTCATTAAGATTAGTAAAATCTTGATTAATTGTAGATTTGTTGTATCACCTTAATAAAAGTATGAATGCATGATAGAAGATATTCATTGATTAGGGTTTTGACACTTATGATTGTACTAATGCATTGTGGTGTTGTATGAGGTTGATTTTGTCTGCTAACATGAAAGTTACATCAAGAAAGAAAAGTCATGTTCTAGTTCAAGAACATATGACCATGGTGACATGAAGACAAAGATTCATCCATTGTCATGGATCACATTGAAGATCTACTTACGAGGTATGTATAACTTGGTTCTATAATGATTAACCTATGAGATATGCAGGTTACTAGCACAAGTCATTGAAGAGAACAAGAAGACATTATGCGGGTATGTTAGACATAACTAGCTAGCATGCTAATCAAGGTATGCTTTTCCTATGTCAAGTTAGAATCCTACCTTGTGTTAGGATCTCTTATATAAGTATACATGGCATGAATGATAATGATTATTCATTGAAGTTAGTAATCATGGGTTTAGGCATAATATACTTCTTACTTTGATTGATGATATGACTAACCAAAAAAGTCCTATGGTCAAATAGGAATATGCATGAGTAAAAGAATTGTGATAAATTATCTGTGTGATCTTGACCATACATGTTTAAGATTACTTAGAATCATAATGTTTTTTATAAGTATTAAGATTATACTAATGAATGTATGTATGAGACCTCGAGGATAACACAATGATGATACTAGTAACTATGCATAGTGATCGAGGATGGATATAAGTTCAAAGACAGGTAATCCAGGAATCAAAGATCAGTAGGGAGCACACTCTAGTAGTTCCTGCAAGGAAGCAAATATTGAGAGGGAGTCCACCCTACAACCAAACAAAGATAAGTATTTGAATTGTCATTTATTGCATACTTGTTTGTTTAAATAATATTGCTCAATGATGTATATGCTTATGTTCCTAGACTTAGCGTGTGTATTATGCATATTAGAATAATTGCATTAATGAACAGTATACTACTAATATGCATGTGATGGGTAAGTGGCCTATGGCACTGTACAAGATTCCATTGCTACTTATCTAGAATGAAACCTCTTTGCTAACATGTTGGGAGTTGTGCACACTCTTAACAATGTTTTGGTAGATATTGGGAGGCATCTAGAAAGTTACGGGATATGGATAAATGTTGTATTGAAGCATTGGCTAAAATAATTGCATGATTGTATGACATATTTCTTTATGTGTAAGAATTTGTTCTGAAAACTATGAGATGTTTCTAATCATGCAATTTAACTTGCTTTGTAGGAAAGATCATATACCATGACCTACAAAAGAAGGACTACAACATTTGTTCTGGCAACGAAGTTCAAACTATCTATTGAAGATATTGAAGAATCTGAAGTTCCCAGGATACGGGATACAGTAAAGGATGCCATTGTCGAGGAGTACCAGTCGATCATGAAGAATGATGTTTGGGATGTCATCCCAAGACCTGAAGGGAAGTCTGTTGTGACTTCCAAAGTGGATCTATAAGATCAAGCATGTTGCAGATGGTAGCATAGAGAAATACAAGGCGAGGTTTGTAGCTTGTAGCTTCTCTCAGAAAGAGGGAATAGATTATGAAGATACTTTTTTTCCTGTAGCCAGATACACTTCCATCAGAACAGTACTTGCTCTGGCTACAGTGATGAAGTGGAAGATACACCAGATGGATGTCAAGACAGATTTCTTCAATGGTGTAGTCAAAGAGGAAGTGTATGTGGAGCAGCCACTCGGTTTTGAGACACATGACAGGGAGTCATATGTGTGCAGATTGAAGAAAGCCTTGTATGGCTTAAATCAAGCTCCCAGGACTTGGTATGGTAGGATAGACAGCTTTCTATCCAGTTTGGGATTTACCAAGAGTAAAGCGGATTCCAACCTTTACTACAAGGTTGAGGAAGGAAATCCAGTGATACTACTTTTATGTGGATGACCTGTTTGTTATAGGTGAGTATAGATTGATTGTCGACACGAAGAAGAAGCTTGCTGCCGAGTTCGAGATGAAGGACTTGGGGATGATGCACTACTTTCTAGGCATGGACGTGTGGCAGAGTGCAGATGGGATCTTCCTTGGACAAGGGAAGTATGCAGTAGAAATCTTGAAGAGGTTCGGCATGATGGACTACAAGGCCATGGCCACACCTATGGCATCGAAGCTGAAGCTTCTATGTGAGGCTTCATCTAAGCCGATTGATGTCACTATGTATCGTCAGACGATTGCATCCTTGATGTACCTCACAAACACTAGACTAGATATTTGCTTTGCAGTGAACACATTGAGCCAGTTCCTGACGGATCCTAGAGGTGTTCACCTGGTTGTTGTAAATCATATTCCGAGGTACCTGAAGGGTACAATTGATTTTGGGCTCAAGTATGATGCGAATCAAAAGTTTAAACTGCAGGGTTATGTTTATTTAGACTGGGCAGGCAGTGCTGCAGATAGGAAGATCACATCTGGGTGTTGCTTCAGTATGGGATTAGGTGTGATCTCTTGGTTTAGCAGGAAGCAATCCTGCGTAGTACTAAGTACATTCAAGGCGGAGTATGTTGCAGCTTGTTCATCTAGTTGTGAGGTAGTATGGCTCCGGAAGCTACTATCTGAGTTATTTGCTCTACCGTTGGAGGCTACTGGTATCTTTTGTGACAACTAGAGTTGTGTGAAGCTATCGGAGAACTCGATGTTCCACGATAGGTCAAAGTACATTGAGATAAAATATCACTATATCATGGATATGGTGTAGAGAGGAGCAGTGAAGCTCCTTTATGTTGCGACGGATGAGCAGGTTGCAGATGTGTTGACGAAACCACTAGCCAGAGTGAAGTTTGAATACTTCAGAGAGAGGCTTGGTGTTCTTCAGATTGAAGACAATTCGAGGAAGAAGTGATGGACACATTTGCAAGAGCCATTCCAAGCATGGTGAGAGGAGGATCCTTCCCATGGCTATGGATGTAAGAACTAGATGATGAGCATCAAGACGATGCTCTAGTTACTGCTTTGTATATGCATCAGTTCGATGCGTTGATCATTTGGATCATGTATTTGTATATACATCAGTTGGATTCTTTGATTAGTTGGATCGTGTATTTGTATATGCGTCATGTTGGATACTTGATATGATCAGTTGGATCATGTATTTGTATATGCATCATGTTGGATGATTGATATAATCAGTTGGATCATGCATTTGTATATGCATCATGTTGGATGCTTGATATGATCAGGTGGATCATGTAATTATGTATGTATCAAGCGGATACATTGTATGATCAGGTGGATCATGTATTTCTGTATGTATCAGGTGGATACATTGTATGATCAGGTGGATCATGTATGATGATATGTATCAGGTAGATACTTGGTATGCATCAAGTGGATGCATTGTATGATCAGGATGATCATGGATGACGAGCTTTAGGATGTTGCTCTAGATGATATGCATAAGGATGATGCTATGATGATGATCAGGTTGATCATGTGATGATGTACATCAGGATGATGTATGGTGAGTATCAGGTTGATACTCCGTGGCTGTGGACAGGTTGTGCAAGGGTAGCAGGTAATACGTCCTGGAGATTTGGATAGGTTGTGTTAGTCACGTAAAAGGCCTCAGATGCTCTTTAGAGATCTTGCTTGGCAAGACACTCTTTTAAGGTTTTGCTAGACGACATGTAATATGTCCTGGAGATCTGGATATGTTTTGCTAGTCACGTAAAAGGCCTCAGATGCTCTTTAGAGATCTTGCTTAGCAAGACACTCTTTTAAGGTTTTGTGGGTACCACATGTAATAAGTCCTAGAGATCTGGATAGGTTGTGCTAGTCATATAAAAGGCCTCAAATGCTCTTTAGAGATCTTGCTTGGAAACACACTCTTTTAAGGTTTTGTGGGGACCACATGTAATAAGTCCTGGAGATCCGGATAGATTGTGCTAGACACGTAAAAGGCCTTGGATGCTCTTTAGAGATGTTGCTAGGCAAGACACTCTTTTAAGGTTTTGTGACAGTCACATGTAAAAGATCCTGGGAGATCCGATAGGTTGAGCTGTGTGCTTGTAAAATGCCTGGGATGCTCTTTCGAGGTTTTGTTGGCGCTTGTAATCAGTCCTGAGGATTCCACAGTATGGCCAATGATGATGAAGATTGACAGGTGGTGGGCCTACATCCAGTATGAAAAAGGACTATCTTTCTAGAACTTCCTATGACGAGTATATCGGAGATTGATTGAGATAGCAGCAACAGTGACAATGACGATGATTCGATGACGATGATCCAGTGACGATGATCCAGAGAATAAGACTTGTCCCAGAAGACCTGTGTCAAGAAATACCTTCCTAGTTAAGATGGAGTGTTGATGTAATTGTAACTTTGGAATGTATTTCACCTATGTATATTGCATTCCTATAGAGATGTTATTATTCCTCTATACGAAAGTGTTTGTATTGCCATAGAGATGTTATTATTCCTCTATACGGAAGTGTCGTCATTTATATTGTAAGTGTCATAACTTATACTTGATGGGTTCAGCCCTGTATGATTCATGTGGGTAAAAATGTTATTAGATCACCCTAGTGGGGGTCGGCCCTTTTAGCATTATGTTAAGTGGTTAAGTTAAGGCCGACCTAGTAAGGTTATTAGGCAAGTCAAGTTAGTGTATAAATAGAGTGCGAGAGGCACTCTATTTGATCATTCACTTTCTCACTCACACTCATTGGAGAGTGGTGCACTATTGGAGAAGGAGGAGTTGATGCTAGGAGTATAGATCTTATTCTTGGGTTTTGTATCATGGCTCTATCTATATCTGAGGAAGTTGCGTGGTTTTTCACCTCCTTGGTTTTCACCGGTGAAACTCTGTGTCTCTTGTGTGCTTGCATTATTGTGTCCATGATTGATATGCTGTAGATATGCTATGCATGTTGTTCTCTCAGTGTAGATACTAGATAAGATTGAAGTAAATTCTGAAAAACTAACAACCCTAACTTAAATATACTTTGGTAGATGTGATAAAGGCAGGTCACATGTATCCTTGGTTCACGATGGTGGTTGACCTTTTGGCTATCCATACTATGGTAGCTTTACTATATTGGTAATATAATGTTTTAACCATATAGTTGCTCGATCCATCAATGTGATACGTGGTCAAGGTGATGGTTCTTCGTACTCCTGGTAGTTGGAATAATAAAGTGCAATAAAGGTCTTCTCAGTGGAATTCCTAATGGCATCCTACGTGGCCATACTTCACGTGGTTTTTCATTGGGATTATTGCTAGCCAGAACTGCTCGGGCTTACATCGACGAGAGCATAACAATGCATTCGTTTTGACAGGAGAGGGGTTTGGAGAGTCCGACAGGATGCAAAATCTTAGGGTTTACTGAGATGTTTTAGGAGGGACTTCTACAGGGTTCGATAGCCCGACCTTCAGCTTGCAGGTTTCTCCACTGTGAGCTCTTAGGGTTGTTTTTCTCACTTGCTGAGTTTGCTACAGTGATTTGGTTCTGGTTCTTGTCGAGCGTAGCCATGCTAAGTTTTAGACATAGGTGTTTCTTTCCAAGCTAATGTATAGGTCTCGAAACATGTTTCCTTCTATTAGCTTGAGAGTTGCGGTTGTTATTATTTCATTTAATGAATGTTCTTTTATGATACCCTTGTAACCCTACTTTGTTTTTGTGGCAGGTGTTCTTCGGATCTTGGATTCCATGCTCTAGGTTGAGTGATGGCACTGCGTTGGAACTGGTAATCTTTGGCGGTTTTCCTTAATGGGTTTCACTCGGTGATTGTTGGTCCTTGCATTGGTTCTTATCCGAGACTTTGTTTTTAATGTATGGCTTTGGAAGGTGACCACCATTGTGATGTTTGTGAGCCGACTGGCAGTGTGGGGAGGATGAAATCCTCAACCCACTTCGGCGTTAATCCTATAGTGTTTTTCTGCATAGATAGTTTGTAAAAGAATGTAAAACAGTTGAGAGGGTTTAACCCTCGACTATTCTCGTTTAATAAAAGATTTTGGTTCCTTTATCTTAATTATGTTTACGTGTGTTGTAACTAAGAGGGATGCTCCAGAATATGTGATAATTTAATGTCTTTCCTATAAAACATTGTGTGTTAAAGATGGCTGAGAGACAAAGGTTTAAACCTTGTGTTGTGCATTCAAAACCCTGAACCTGTTTGGTTTAGCTGGTAGCTTTGAAAGTTTGGAGAAGTCAAACCTTAAAACTGAGACTCATTCTCATTTATCTATTTGGTTTCGATGCAGTCTGTGGTTATACTAAGATTGTAAACCATCACTTTGATGTTGATACTGAGAAGGTTCGCCTGTTTTAGTTTATGCTTGATACAAGTTTTGAGGTATCGTGACTATAATATCTTGAATGTTTGAACATGCAAAGAATTTAGTGCTTAGAAAGTGTTGAGGGTTTAGCCGCGAGGCTTCCCATGAACTGGTTTAAATACTACGGTTGTTTTTCGAATCTCTTAGGATAAAACAAACAATCTTTAGATGTAATGAAGAAACCCTTGAATGGTTTGTCTTTGTCTTGTAACTTCTAATTAATTGTTAAGTGTTGAATGTTTACTGTAAGTGATGATATAAGTGTTGAATGTTTACTGCAAGTGATGATATATGTGTTTTACAGTTCTGTCAAATGGAACATTCATCCAAACCAGAATTGTTTATTTGAATAAGTGTTTTCCAAACATGACTATTGGTAACTGTCTGTTACTATAGGGTTATAAAACAAAAAGGGGATGTATGTCTTAATAAATGTTTCGAATGGATATGTGGAATAGTAGGAGACTACAACTATTTTCTGTCTTTTGCATAGGTTTAGGAACATGGAAAAAGGTTAAATCCTACATTATTCTATTTGTACAAAAGTAGAGATATAATAGAATGCTATGAATACTGCTATGTTTGTCTTTGGTAGCAGTTAAATTTAAACATACAGATAAACAAAAAGAAATATGTCAAGGGGAAAGATGATATGATAAACATGTAAATAGCATTTATTGTAAGGAAAATAGTTAACCTATAAATAAACCTAGATTGATACAGGAACTTGAAACTACATGTGTTTCTGTTATTTTTTTCTATTGTAAAAAGAAACTATTCTATAGTCTGCAGAGTAAATGTGTAACTAAAAATCTTCTATGACTGAGATTTATAAGATATTGTTAAATTTACAGAATATAACAGAGAAAGGAAAAACATGATAGAGTTAGTTTAAATAAAAATATAGAAGGGAAACATAATAGAGTTAGCCTATTCATTCATCTCGCTCACTGCTTCATCATTCATCTATTCTTAATCTTCCTTCTCTGTACTGGAGTACGATACAGAAAACAATATGGGGAAAAATACAGAGAGGGAATTTATTATGTCAATTCATGAATACATTCAGCAATCTACAAAATCCTAAACAGATCAGAAAATCACACTTATACTTATGTATTATCATTATCTAGGTAAACAATACTAAATCAACAATTACAGAAAAATAATTTAACTACTTAGAGGATGAAATAACAAGTAGAACCTATAACTATAGATAGGGTGGACAAACACCCAAGGAGTCTTGTTCCTCCCAACCTTCTCCAGAAGAAGCATCCAAACTACTTGCCTCCTTTGGACCCACAAGCCTGTTTACTGAACCACTAGGTAGAAGAACTCTGTGTAGAAGCAAGGCACTCAATTTCTACAACCAACAATCAATAGAGACTTACCAAAAACCTCAATCTCTACATTCAGCCGTAAAAACTCTGCACTCAGCAGTAAACAAGGCAGACTTACACCATGATCATAAACCTAGACTTCCCCTCATCGAATCTCTTGTGTGCATACAACAGAACCACAAGGTAAGTTTCCTCGTCAGGAAAAGTGATGAACCTCAGTCCAAAATTCAACGGCTCTTAAAAATATGCCTAGGTCTTTTTAGTGTTCAGTTTTCAATCAATGAGCCTCAAGCTCTAGTCCCATCTTTTAGGGCACTATGGCCACAATTCAAGGGAGTTGTCCCATAGCAACAGCTAGTTACTTGCCTCATGATGCTGCCACTTGTCCATTGCCTTCTACCCCAGATTCCATTCCACCTAGTGGGTCAGTAAACACTCTTTCAACAACTCTCCTTTGGTGAGTGTCTCCTATTTAATTTATTTAAATAATAATATTGTGCAATTACAATCATCCTTGGACACTTGTCCAATTATAAAACTTTACAATAAAAGTTAATATAATGTCTTCTTCAAACATAAAAGGTTTTCAGTAAAGGGGTATGTTACATCTCGGGCATGTGTGGCCACCGTGGACATGTCTGCAATGGCCGTACACACCTAGGGGAGATGATGGAACCCCGTTCTACTTGCTGGTTTGGGTTCCATGCCCCCAAAGCAAATACTCAAAGTGTCCCCGAATGGCCCCGGGATGCCGAACCAAATATTCCCGCAACACCCAAACCATGGTTCGGATTATGAATCCATCAATTCCGGTGGATCCAAGATGCCGGGTTTTAGGTAGGGGCTCCCCCATAGCATGCCTCGAAGTCCCGGAAATGGTGCCAATGTGCCATCTCCAGAGCTAGGGATTTTCTCAGTAAGGGAGTGTGCAATTTTTGCACTTGCAAGTAATATTGTACTATTATAGTTTATTCCACCTGTTATACACACTGATGAATATAAATTCATACACAGGGATAGTGCTAGGGGTGCCCCTCTCTTCCGGTCTGATGGCCCAGGTGTCATCTTGTAGGTCCATTTTGGAAACTAGGGTTTTGCTCAATGAGGGAGTGTGCAATTTTTGCACATTGGGGTCAACTTTGCAAAATCCTCAACCGGGAACTTATGTCTAGCGTTCCCAGGACTCCTTTTATCATCTTTGAACTCTTCTCCCAAATTTTTTTAGTGAAAGATACATCATTTCAGAATTGAACTTAGAACATAAGCAATGAATCATTTTTTCAACACAACATTGTTGCTATCCATGGAACATATGCTAAACTTTGTTTGTGCTTTGATCGTCATAAGAAGACATAATACAAGTTTATTTTTCAACAAAATTGAAAAGAATTCATAGGTATCCAGATTTACTTATCTTTTGAAGGACATCTTTTACCTCCAGTACTTGGATGATTTAACTAGTCCTCAACTTGAGGTAGACATGTCCTTCATTCACAACTTAGTACCATCTATTTCACATAGTTTTCAATTCGTAAAATCTTAAATTCATCATTCATCCTCTCCCTTGAGGGAATTTTGTCTACTCAAGTTTTATTTTTGCAAATAATCATTCACACATTAGAACATTCAACAGCCTAATTACTCGACAATTCTTTCATATGTGTTCTATTGTTACATCATGAATATGAAAAATTTCAACATCACTTTATTGATCACCAAACTCTCCCTTTAGATTGGAACTTCAACAAAGCTCTGCTGAACGCAGAAATCTCCCTCGAGTTCTGTCACCATTTTTTGCATGGAATTACAGGCTACACTTTTGAGATTACTCTCCTTTTGATTGCTAGTCAAAAATTTTCCTTCTCAAAGCATCAAACAACGTCCTGTCTTCCATATGTTAAATTTTTGTGCCTAGGCCTTTTCCGTTGATATCATAGACTCTTTCACAATTCCTGTCAAGCCTCCTCTCTTGAGTCCAGGAATTTATTTTCCACTCAGTCTGTTGCTTGAGTCCAGGAAAAGTTATTTTAGCAAAGTAGAGTTGGATCAATTTTTTCCACTTGGTGTTTTTCGTTCCTCTTAGAGGAAAAATTATTTTCCCCTCAATACTTCTCGCTTGAGTCCTGGAAAAACTTAATAATGATCATTTATCATTTGTTGAATTTTTTGTTAACATGATACATAACATCCTCAAATAGGTTCACCTATTTACTTATCACATTCCATGAGTTTTTAATGATTTATACATCAGTAACATAAATCTACCATCAATCATGGTCCATACAATCCTGTAATCCACACTATAATAAGATTTAAAATAAATCATCACTCACTCTTGAGTGATTAATCTCAATTGTTTATACAATTGGATTTATAATCAACGTTCCACTTTGATCATGACATTGGTCAAAATCATGGTAAAATCTTGTGATGTTAGTACATAACCACTATATGACATCCATTCACTTATTATATTTAAACATTAATAACACTTAAACATCTTTTACTCATCTATCCTCGGGTAGTTATCAGTGAAGGAAACATTTCATCTTTACACAATGTCTGATGAGTGGTAAGTTAGATATGTATAAACCCAAGTTGCTATATACTTCCATTAGACTATTAGTGTCATCAAAGGAAACAATACAACTTAACAGTGAAACATTTATACCTTGAGTCAAAATTCTTTTTAACAAATCGTTGCATGCTACGAAATAAATACGTGTTAGAAAATTTATAGGAAATCAATAATGGAAAGTATTCATCTGGGTGACTATATACCCTACTCCTTTCGCATGAATTTTTAATGCGGGTACAATACACATGTCACACCTAAAATGTTCAAATAGCCCATCCTGTTAACTTTAATTATAATGATGGGATGTATTACAAATCAATACATCAGTTTTCGTTACTCATAAAGATACATGATTTCCTAAGGTGTTAATCACCTTTAATTATTGATATATATGAACATAATCCTGGAAGGATATATATTTGGAAAATTTACATAATTTGCACAATCATCGTATTTTAAGTGGTAGACACTTCAGTAAGTTATAACTTGATGATGCTATCTCTACCTTATTTCTATTACTTTTAAGTAATATTGTACTATTATTGTTTATTCCACCCGTTTTACACGTTGATGAATATAAATTCATACATAGGGATAGGGCTAGGGGTGCCTCTCTCCTCTGGTCTAATGGCCCAGGTGTCATCTTTTAGGTCCATTTTGGAAACTAGGGTTTCACTAAGTGAGGGACTGTGCAATTTTTGCACATTGGAGTCAAATTTGCAAAATTGTCAACTGGGAACTTATGGCTAGCGTTCCCAGCTGGAACCTTCCTAGACACACTTGTAGGATTCCCAGGAACCTGGTTTTGTTGCACAGT
>BSBM01000547.1:0-215000 GCA_027924585.1 Larix kaempferi | reverse complement strand
CTTCTGGCATAATTTCTCATGTAATTTTCCAATTTACTTTCCCACCACTAAATAGTCTCCTTCTCACACAACATATATGCATGTATGCATCCATTATACAATATGTGTCATAATTAGTATTACAAATATGTGTCATTATGTGTCATTATCCAAGATATATCTACATATTCATACACATAAATGGTGATTAAAAAAGATAAAGGTTATTAGGACCTAAATGAATATTTGCATGCTCATGAACCATGAACAAGTCCTTGAATCACTACACAAGCTCTCTAGATGGGATACATGGCCTTTGTTTTGGATATGGATTCCATTTGGAGGTTTTGTGCACTAAGGATGAGTCTTTAGATATTGATAATGATAAGGTGAGGACATATGAGGCCTAAAATCGAATATAAATGTTTTAAGGATATTCTCCATTAAGATTCTCTCAACCGCCAAACATGCCCTTTAAAATAATTTTTTTTATCTTTGAGTGTGATATGGGTGCCAACATGAGGTTTTTTCTACTAAGGATTAAACTTGGCATCTTGACCATGGTTGAGGTGATGACAATGAGGTTCATATGACTCCAATGAATATTCCATCGATCATGGGGTAAAATGATGTCTTGAACCATTGAGTTGACTATGTTCAATATGTGTCTTAACATCAAAAAATTCAAGATACTTAAATTACAAAGAGTGATTATCAATATTACCAAAACATTGAAGACATTATAAACACTAAGGGTCTATGCCAGCTTGTGCAAGTAGTAGTTCAACACATTAACCATGATTTCATTAAAGACATATACTAACACACAAAGAACGATCCATATGTAACTACATTAACAATTCTCTTTTAGATGCGAAATTGGAATTGCCCTCACTCAACAAAAGACTAGCTCTGGAGATGGCGCATTGGCACCATTTTCGAGTCTTTGAGGCACGGCGTGGGGGTTCCCCTAGCTGAAACCCGATGCCGTGGATCCATCGGAATCGACAGATTCATGATCAGAGTCACGGTTTTGGTGCTATGGTCATTTTGCTCAGGAACCCTGTGGCCATTCAGGGACACTTGAAGGATTTGCTCCGGGGGCACGGAGCCCAAACCAACAAGAGGACTTGTGTTCTATAAGCTCCCACATGTGCGGATGGCCATAATGGACATTTTCACGATGGCCATGCATGCCCGGGAGCCTTTGGATCATAAATGACCACATTGAGCAAAATTGGAATGGCCTTTACCGAGCGAAACCCTAGCTCCGGGTATGGCACAATAGCACTACCTCTCGGGGTTGGAGGCACGATGTGGGGGGTCCCCTAGTTGAAACCTGGGGCCCTGAATCCATCGAAATCGACAGATTCATGATCAAAGTCACGGTTTTGGTGGTAGGGTCATTCTTGTCAAGAAACCCGTGGCCATTCAAGGACACTTGTTTCATTTGCTCCGGAGGCATAGAACCCAAACCAGCGAGTGGAGTTGGGCTCCATCAGCTCCCACATGTGTAGATGGAAATTGTGGACATGTTCATGATGGCCACAAATGCGCAAGAGGCTTTGGATCATAGATGACCCCATTGAGTGAAATTTGAATGGCCTTCACTGAGCAAAAACCTAGCTCCGGAGATGACACAATAGGAACGCTTCTGAGAATTTGAGGCACAGTGTGGGGGCTCCCCTAGTTGAAACCCAGTGTCTCAGATCCATCGGAATCGATGGATTCATGATCGGAGTCACATTTTTGGTGCTACATGCATTGTTTTCAGGCACCTCATGGCCATTCAGGGACACTTGGACGATTTTCTCTAAGGGCACGAAACCCAAACTGATGAGGGAACTTGGGTTCCGTCAGCTCCCACACATGCATGTGGATATTGTGGAGGTGTTAACGAGGGCCATTCTCGTGGGGGAGCCTTCGGATAATAAATGACACCCTTGAGAAAGATTAGGATGCAGGGTTCAAATTTCATTTCATCTCCTCCCTTGATCCAGGTGGATATCAGTGGTGACCCACCTCTTCGAACTGGCTCAAAATAATTTTCTGGCACTTTTGGTAATTTGCTATTTTTAGCAGTTTTTCGGGTCCTAAACTTCCAAAGCTGTTTTCAGGCCCTAAACGACCTTTTTTGGCTATTTGGGGGGCCAAATGGTTTCCGTCAGCATGCATTTTTCCCTAGTTGAAAGTTGTAAATCTCAGATATCCCTTTCCAATGGGCTACCAAGGGCCCCAAATGGAGATCATATGCAAAAGTTATGACCCAGGAAGTTGACTGTTCAACTAACCACCTTGGGGCCGCAAACTTTATGACGGTTCATCTTCTAGGTTTAGGTTTTTGGATGTTTGGGATTCTTTCCCTCATGCTTATGATAAATAGGCCTTTCGGCCTCTCTTTGTAATCATCTTGGCACAAATGAGTATAGCAACCACATCTCTTCTCAGATATAGCTACCACCATTCTAGCTATTGTATTTTATAGTCTATTCTTTTTCCGCTATTTAATAGAATTTGTGTTTACTATATCATTGTGTTCTTTGCAATGTATCTCTGTATATGATTCTGTATATCCTATCTTATTTCATCCCTGCATAAATCTGGATCAGTGGTATCAGAGCGGTCTGCAACTAGTTTCACTTGTGGTCAAGATATAGAGAGTTGGGTCTTGAACTAGTTTCACTTGTGGAAGGCCACTCTCGCCGCCCCAAATGGCCTCCCATGGTGGAAGAAAAGAGAGATGACGGAGCAGTAGATCCTATCAAGTTGTTGCTCGAGGAAGCCCTCATGTGACAAGGAACGAGATGATGGATAATTTCACCCAGATCCTTCGACGCATGCCAACAGTGGCAAATGCACCCTCAAAGAGCAGCCATTTCGGAGATATGACTCCCTTCAAGGTACAAGTTAATTTTGATATCCCTTTATTTGAAGGCCAAATCATTGCCGATGCCCTAAATAAATGGTTGAATCTACTAGAAGGGTATTTCTCTATCCATAATTTTTTCGACAGGGAAAGGATCATCTTTGCACTCCTCAAGGCCGTCCCCCATGTCAAAAATTGGTGGGAAACCTATTGTGAGAAAAACTCATTAGACGATTTTGGATTGTTTGAATATTCCAATCCCACTTGGGCCTCTTTTATAGATGCCATCAAGGAACAATATTACCTTGTTGGAAACTATGATGACCAGTACACAAAATGGACCATTCTGCACCAAGAGAGGGACCAAACGGTGTCAGAGTACACCAACATATTTCATACCTTGCGCATAAAGCTAGGTATCAAGGACTCCGAGCGGAACTTAGTACTGAAATATCGCAGTGGCCTACACTGGTACATACAAACATAAATGGATTTCCTGGAAATATCTTCACTCGGATTTGCCTATCGATATGCTGTCAAAATTGAGCAAAAATTTCAGCAAAAGAATAAGCATGACTTTGGACCTGCGCAGAAGCAAGGTAAGGGAAACTCTGGCTCGCAGAACACGGGGCAGGGAAAGGACAACCAATCCCAACCACAAGCATAGAAGGGTAACAAAAAGACAAAGAAGGACACCGGGAAGTGGTGCGAGTTCCACAAAAGCCCCTGGAACAGCACTGATGAATGTCGCTCAAAACAGTCATTGGTGGCTGAGATCAAAGCTTCGGAATCAGATCCTAGTTCTGATTCTGACTCAGAACCTAATTTCACAGCCGCATGGAAAGGGAAGTAGATCATTGATGCAGAACCTAGTGTCGTTGTTGCCACCACACAGATTCAACGTCCAGAGGAACTTGAAGAGTTGGAGGCATAAGAGCGCCTTTTCCACTCACAGATGTGGGTGAAGGGAATTCCCCTACACTTTTTTGTGGATAGCGGCAGCCAGAAGAACATGATCTCAATTGAAGCCATCAATAGATTGGAACTACCAATAACACCACACCTGCAACCATACACCATTGGATGGCTAAGCTAAGGACGAACGATCCGTTTCAGTCATCAATGTCGCCTACCATACAACATCAATGCCTTCAAAGATGAGGTATTGTGTGATGTGGCCCCACTTGAAGTATGTGATGTTCTTTTAGGACAACCATAGATGTGGAAGCATCATGCTGTATATGAATCACGACCTCGCAATGTCATTGTCACTTTGGGAGAACAACTCTATCGGATACCAGAGATAGTTGCACCAACCCCAACCAAGCATGGAAGGAAGATAATCTCCCACACTGGAAAATTTTTGCTATTCACAATTTCCACTAAAGGAGAACATGAGATCATAGAGACATCCAAAACCTCTACACATTATCCTTCTACTCAGCAGAAACAAGAAGAGCACAAAGTCAGTGCAGCATCTCCTATTCGGGTACCTCTTCAGTGCAAGGCCAGGCATTGAAATTGCTCCTCCAAAAAGAAACTATCCATACCTGTGTAGACCAAGGATATGACAACAACCAAAACTGTTGAACAACTCCAGTGCATCCACCAACAACAATTACAACCCTTTGAAGATGTCAAAGTAAGGCAACCTTTCCACTTCAGCAAATGCCGCACCAAGAGCTCAACTCGACACACAACTCGACATATGATAAGGGATTTGACGCAATGGAGACCATTGCTTCCTAAGGAGGGAGGATTGATCCAGGTGGATATCGGTGTCAACCCACCTCTTCCAACTGGCTCAAAACAGTCTTCTAGCACTTTTGGTAATTTGCTATTTTTAGTAGTTTTTCGGGTCCTAAACTTTCAGAGCCGTTTTGAGGCCCTAAACGACCTTTTTTTAGGAATTTGGGGGGCCAAATGGTTTCCTTTGGCATGAATTTGGCCCTAGTCAAAAGTTGTAAATCTTGGATATCCCTTTCCAATGGGCTACCGAGCGCCCCAAACGGAGATCGTATACAAAAGTTACGACCCCGGGAAGTTGACTGTTCAACTAACCACCTTGGGGCTGCAAACTTTATGACGGTTCATCTTCTAGGGTTAGGTTTTTGGATGTTTGGGATTCTTTCCCTCATGCTTATGATAAATAGGCCTTTCGGCCTCTCTTTGTAATCATCTTGGCACAAATGAGCATAGCGACCATATCTCTTCTCAGATATAGCTACCACCATTCCAGCTATTGTATTTTACAATCTGTTCTATTTCTGCTATTTAATAGAATGTGTGTTTACTGTATCACTTTGTTCTTTGCAATGTATCTCTGTATATGATTTTGTATATGCTATCTTATTTCGTTCCTGCATAAATCCGGATCATCCCTTCAAACTAATTTGTTTTTACGTTTTGAATTTTTACTTTTCCCTTCAAACGAAGTTTTAGTGACAAAATAACCCTTCAACAATGAAGTTAGTCTTAAAAAAATATCATTTAATAAATTTTTTTTGTTAAAGAATAATTCGTGGAAGTTAATGTTTGGCCACATGTAATGCAACAAAACACAACTTTTAATTTTAACACGTTGCATTAATGGTGTAATTGAAATTGTGACATTTATTTCCAAATGAGTTGGCTGTAAAGACCATATAAATATAGTATGCCCTTTATAGAGGCTATTCATTAAAAAACACATTGCTATTGAGACTATACTATGATTTTCTCCCCTTCCTTTGTCAAAACAAGATTAATAAGGTTGTTTTTCCAAGGTATAGGATGTTTTGGATTTCTCAACTATTAGTACATGTGAACTTGCACATAGCAAGCTACAACAAATCTTTCACGGAAGTGGATTTGTCTATGTGAATAGATAACTGAAAAGCTTTTAGCAACAAGACCTATAAATTTTAACTTGGAAGTATTGGAAATGTACAAAGTGGGATTGAGAGGTTTGATGGTCATTGTAGTAGTGGGAATGGTATTGGTGAGAATGATGTCATGATAGTGGAATTAGACATTAATATGGTGACCCTATAGCTTGGATCCTAGCCTAGAAACATGAGACCCTAGCCTAAAAACCCTAGTTGGTAGCGTAAACCCTAGTTTGTATTCTAATCACAATGAAACCCTATTATGTAGCCTAAGATCTATCCCTAAATTTTAATATATATAAAAATTAAATCATTTTCATTGTACATATATATTCATGTGGATACATTTGAATCCAAATCACTATACACATATATGCATAGTTTCTCATCTATATAGCAAGGGTGCATACAACTAGAAAACCGTTGTACCTAGCACCAGATACCTAATTTAGAAACCTAATGGTTTGAAATTGGTTGTACCATGAAGATTTTTATATGGTGGATATGCACACCTATGGAAACCTTCTCAATGGATGGGAAACCTAATATTATCATAACATTAGTAAAGCTTAGTCCAACATGTAGTAATGCTTACATGTTCTAGTGTTGATGGTGAACTAATGGATGCATGCAACTTGATGAGGGTGTATTTGTGACTCCATTGATGTAATGCAAGTCCTAAATGTATTTAACAAGTGTCTGAGTGTCCAATAGATGAATTATGATGTCCTAATACCCCCCAATCCCTTCCAGACAAAATTCGAAAGCATTTAGGGTATTGGGATAACGAGTTGGTGTGTTGAGGTGGATATAGCCTCAAAAATACACCTCATAGTAGTCATTTATTGTAATGTCAACTATATGTGTTTAAGTCAATGTGTCTACATAATATTAGATCGCGATCACATAATGATAAATTAAGGAAGTCCTAATTGTAAATGGTAGTGGATGTGATGGTCATCGAATCAAAGGTGGCTATATCCATGAGTGAGAATTAATGAGCTAGATATACATTGTGCTCAAGGTTGCCCTATTTTTATGGTGACAATTGATTAAGAAATGATTCCATAACTTGGTTATTAATTTGTTGCATGATCTTAAGTAGAAAAAATGGTTAATATAAATACTAGTGATGGCATTTCATTATGTAGAGTATGGACATTTTGGATCTCATTATGTAGAGCTATTAAAAATCATGTTGGATCTCATTTTAACCTTTTGACAACAATGGTCATTTTCTATTTTTAAGTATTCTTTCCGTAGTATTCAAGTTCCCAATATATATCTTATGTGCCATGAGGTGTGATTTGTCCATCCATTTATTCCGTTTGTTTTTAGATTAATTCTCACACATGATTTTGTTTGAGTTAGCCTATGTTTATAATATTTTCTTAACATAGATACCATTACAAGATTTTACATGTGGAAAGATCAACCAAGCCGAACTATGATATCCAACTTCTCTTCTAATATCTAGGTAACCTTCAGGTTGATTCACATTATCAACTAATGCATGGACATCATTGGTACCAAAACTTAAGACCGCATGCCATGAACGGATAGAAGTAAAAACCAAATTTAGACAACATCACATCATGATACACACAACATGAGACCACAACGTTAGACAACAAGATATATAAATCACATAACTGAAAATCCAAGTAGATCAAGGCTACAAAACTCATCCGAACATATACAATTTCTAGCAAATAGTGGAACATGGTTCCCAATGTACATACAATGGCAACTCGTTCCCTGTACAAAATGCAACAACTCATGTCGTAGATCCAAAATACATGGAAACTCATGCCATAGTTACAAAGTACATGGAAACTAGTGCACAAAAGTGCCACATCATGGCTAATGTACATAACATGGTGTGTCAAGCATTGTGACCACCCTCATCACTCCCAGGCACATCTCCAAAGTCGATCTTCTTCCTCTTTGAGCTACTAGTATCTCGGGTCTACTTCCCTCTAGGAGTAGACCGTCTCTCCGGGCTCTGGAACAAATGATATAAGATACTATCATTTTCAAGCATTTGTAACATTTACCACATTTATAAAACAAATGTAGAATTTGAATCTTAAAAAAATCACCTCTGATGCGAGTGGGAAACATGAGGCAGGTGCCTTGGATCTATGGAGCCTCTCAGCAATTCCAGCCTACAACATTTACAACAATCATTTCATTGAAAAGTAATAATTGCTCAAATTAATTTTTGTTAATGCATCAAAATATTTTCATAAATTAGCTTGATTCTCACTGTGAACACCTCCGACAATGGACATGGTTGGGCTTTTGGGATAGTAGGTGGAGCAGATGGCTCGACAACCAGCTCTGATGCATTCATGGGGGGGGGCGTAGATGTAGTTGCAGCCACTACAGGGGCAACCACTGTAGATATAGATGAGGATACTGGAAGAGTAGATGCCACAATAGTGGCGGGAAGTGGGGAATATGTTAATTTTTTAGCATAAATTCACATATACTCTAGGATCTTTACTGAGAGAATAACATGTACAGCATATCAAGTATAATAATACATATCAATCACACCAAGCAATCACATGAGACAATAGACACACAGAGTTTCACTAGGGAAAACCATAAAGGTGAAAAACCCCACAACTTCCTCAGATATAGAAAGAGCAACGATACTACCAAAGTACAAGAGATAGTCTTCTCCTAGCAGTTGATCCTCCTCCTCACATGTGCGCCACTTTCTGAATGATAGAAGTGTGAGTAAGTGAATCATCAAATAGAGATCTCCTGATCTCTATTTATACTTGTCCTGTCCTGCCCAATAAACCAATGGGGATGACTTGTTTAGCTTAGCTTAATCACCCATGGTTAACTTAATCAGGGCCAACCCCACACATGGTGGTCTAGTAACCCATCGGCAAGTTATGACACTTGCGACACTTGTCAATACAAATTACGACACTTCCGTATAGAGGAATAATAACATCTCTATAGGAGTACAATATACATAGATGAAATACATGGGTAAAATACATTCCGAAGTTACATAGACATCAACACTCCCTCTTAACTAGGAAGGTATTTCTCAACACAGATCTGCTAGCACAAGTCTTCTTCTCTGGATCATTGTCACGGGATCATTGTCATCATCACTGCTGCTGCTATCTCAATCAATCTTCGATCTACTCATCATAGGAAGTTCTACAAAGCCAGTCCTTTTTCATACTGGATGTAGGCCAACCACCTGTAGGTCTTCATCACTGGCCATACTGTGGAATCCTCGGGACTTATTACGTGCATCACAAAACCTGACTATAGCATCCTAGGCTGTTACGAGCCCACAGATCTACCTGTCCGATCTCCTAGGAGCATATTACATGTGACCCCACCACAAAACCTGGGTGTAGCATCCTATCATGTTACGAGCACTAAGCTAATCTACCTGTCGGATCTCCCAGGAGCATATTACATGTGGTCTCACCACAAAACCTTGCAAGAGCATCCCAGGTTGTTACGAGCACACAACTCTACCTGTCGGATCTCCCAAGGACACATTACATGTGGTCATGGAAAAACCTTGCAAGAGCATCCCAAGATGTTACGAGCACACAGCTCTACTTGTCGGATCTCCCAAGGACACATTACATGCCATAGGACAAAACCTCGAAAGAGCATCCCAAGTTGTTACGAGCACATAGCTCTACCTATCGGATCTCCTGGGTCACTATTATATGTCCTCCCAGAGCAATGCCTCAAAAGAGCATCCCAGGCTGTTACGAGCACACAACTCTACCTGTTGGATCTCCCAGGTCAACTTACATGCTCATCTGCACAACCTGTCCACGGCCACAGAGTATCAACCTGATACTCACCATATATCATCCTAATGTACACATGATCATCCTGATCATCATCACTGCATCGCCCTGATGCATGTCATCTGGAGCAACATCCTGAAGCTCATCATATATGATCATCCTGATCATACAATGCATCCACCTAATGCATACCAAGTATCTACCTGATACATATCATCATACATGATCCACCTGATCATATAATGTATCCACCTGATACATACACAAATACATGATCCACCTGATCATACAATGTATCCACCTGATATATATCAACATACATGATCTACTTGATCATACAATGTATCCACCTGATACATATACAGATACATGGTCCAAGCATCCAACATGATGCATACACATATACATGATCCAACTGATCATAACAAACATCCAACATGATGCATATATATACATGATCCAACTGATCATAACAAGCATCCAACATGATGCATATACAGAGCAGTAACCGGAGCATCATCCTAATGCTTATCATCCAACGCTTACATCCACATCCATGGGAAGGATCCTCTTCTCACCATGCTTGGAATGGCTCTTGCAAATGTGTCCATCACTTCTTCCTTGAAGTGTCGTCAATCTAAAGAACACCAAGCCTCTCTCTGAAGTACTCAAACTTCACTCTAGCTAGTGGTTTTTTCAACACATATGCAATTTTCTCATCCGTCGCAACATACATGAGCTTCATTGCTCCTCTATACACCATCTCCTTGATATAGTGATATTTGATCTCAATGTGCTTCGACCTGTCGTGGAACACCGGGTTCTCAGACAGCTTCACACAACTCTATTTGTCACAAAAGATACCAATAGCCTCCAGCGGGAGATCAAATAGCTCAGATAGTAGCTTCCAAAGCCATACTGCCTCATAACTAACCGAACAAGCTGCAACATACTCTGCTTCGGCTATACTCAGTGCTATGCAAGACTGCTTCCTGCTAAACCAAGAGATCACACCTGATCCCATACTGAAGAAGCACCCAGAAGTGCTCTTCCTCTCTACAGCATAGCCTTCCCAGTCTGAATCAACATAACCCTGTAGGTTAAACTTTTGATTCACATCATACTTGAGCCCATAATCAATTGTACCCTTCAGTTACCTCAGAATATGCTTTACAGCAACTAGGTGAACACCTCTGGGATCCATCAGGAACTGGATGAATGTGTTCACCGCAAAGAAAATATCAGGTCTTGTGTTCATCAGGTACATCAAGGACCCAATCATCTGACGATACACAGTGACATCAACCAGCTCAGATGAAGCATCACATAGAAGCTTCAGGTTTGATGCCATAGGTGTGGCCATGGCCTTGTAATCCATCATCCTGAACCTCTTCAGGATATCTACTGTATACTTCCCTTGTCCAAGGAAGATCCCATCTGCACTCTGCCACAACTCCATGCCTAGAAAATAGTGCATCATCCCCAAGTCCTTCATATCGAACTCGGCAGCAAGCTTCATTTTGGTATCAGCAATCAAACTATCTTCTCCTATAACAAACAGGTCATCCACATACAGAAGTAGTATCACATGATTGCCTTCCTCAACCTTGTAGTAAATATTGGAATATACTTTACTCTTGGTAAAGCCCAAACTAGATAGGAAACTGTCCATCCTACCATACCAAGTCCTAGGAGCTTGCTTCAATCCATACAAGGATTTCCTCAACCTACACACATATGATTCCTTGTCATGTGTTTCAAAACCAAGTGGCTTCTCCACATACACTTCCTCCTCGACTACACCATTCAAGAAAGTTGTGTTGACATCCATTTGGTGTATCTTCCACTTCATCACTAAAGCCAGAGCAAGTACTAATCTAATGGAAGTGTACCTAGCCACAGGAGCAAAAGTCTCTTCATAATCAATCCCTTCTTTCTGGTAGAAGCCACTAGCTACAAGCATTGCTTTATATTTTTCTATGCTTCCATCTATAGCATGCTTGATCTTGTACATCCATTTGGAAGTCACAACAGACTTCCCTTTAGGTCTTAAGACCACATCCCAAACATCATTCTTCATGATCAACTAATATTCCTCGACCATGGCATCCTTCCATTCTTTCTTTTCTGCTGCCTTTTCATAACTGGAAGGTTCTTTGTTCATAATATCACAGAGTAAAGCAACATAGTTGGTATGTGATCTAGTTCTCTTCTTTACTCTGTGTTCTTCTTCTGGAATGCCATATCTTTCTGCATCTTGAATGAGCTCTCTAGCCCATGCAGGTTTCCTCTTGTGAGAGTTATTCTCACGAGGTGGATCTACAGGTATTTGTGGATCCTCAACTTCACGATTTTCTTTTGGAATTGGTTCAGTCATGGTGGTGTCTTGAAATATGTTTTCCTTTGGTTCTTTGTTATCTTCAACATGTGTCTTTCTTGATTTGATGAAGGTTGAGTTTTCATCAAATGTTACATCCCTGCTGACATCAATCTTCTTGAACCCTAGAAAGTATATTCTGTAAGCCTTCGAGCTTTCACTGTACCCCACAAAGATGCCCTTCTTTCCTGAAGGATCTAGCTTTGTTCTCTTTTCCTTTGGAACATGAGTGTATACTGGACAACCAAATATTCTGAGATGGCTGATTTTAGGTTTCCTACCAGACAATACCTCTTCTGGTGTCTTGTTGTCCAATATCTTGTGAGGTGTTCTGTTTTGCACATATACAATTATCCCAGTTGCTTCTACCCATAGATGCATAGGAAGATCCTGGTCATGCATCATTGCCCGTGATGCTTCCATGATTGTTCTATTCTTCCTTTCTGCAACTCCATTTTGTTGTGGATTGTAGGGAGCAGTCAACTCCCACTTAATTCCTAAATCACTGCATAGCTTCCTGAAATCACCTGAAGTGAATTCTCCACCATTATCTGATCTGAAGGTATTGATCTTCTTATCAGTTTGATTTTCCATCAAGGCTTTGAATTCCTTGAACTTATCAAATACTTCGTCTTTGTTCTTTAATATGTAGACCCAAGTCTTCCTAGATAAATCATCAATGAAAGAGACACAGTATACAAACCCACTCAGAGAACTGGATGACACCGGACCGCATACATCGGAGTGGATAATTTCCAAGATTCCTTTTGCTTTGATTCACTGCTTGGAAATGCCTTCTTAATGTTCTTTCCTTTTGCACATCCTTTGCAAACACCTTCATGCTTTGACTTGATTTCAGGAAGACCCTCTATAGCTTTGTTTGCAATTGGTAGTGCTCTATAGTGCACATGTGCAAGCCTTCTATGCCAAAGTTCACATGGCTCCATGGATTTATGTACCATGGCATGTTCAGGTTTTCCCTTCAATTTGTACAATCCTCCCTCTTTCTATCCAATCACCACCGCATCATCTATAGATTTACCCTTTGGCCACATTAGGACTTGGCCATCTACAAATGCAACCCTCATGCCTTTTGCATCCAATGCAGATATGGAGAGTAGGTTCTTCCTGACCCTAGGTACATATAGAACATCTTTCATCTTCAAATAATTCCCAAAGTCTAAGTTGTAGCGAGCTTCACCACTTCCTTTGATAGGGTATTGATAGTCATCCCCAAGTTTCACTTTGTGGGGTGACTCATGTTCAAATAGATTTACAAAAGATTCTTCAAACCCAGTCATGTGTTTGGAATCCCCACTATCAATAATCCAATCATTACATCCATGAGAGATAGTACGTGTGAGAGCAAATATTAGAACATATTCATCTTCACTTGATGAATCATCATTTTCTGCCCTAGCCTTCTTCTTTGGAGGTTCATCATCCTCAGCAGCATGAGCATGGAACCTTCTCTTGCTGCCCTTCTTCTTCTTGTTGAAGTTGTTGTTGTCCTTTTTGTTCTTGGGACAATTTACAGCAATATGTCCCTTCTCATTACAGGTAAAACATACTCTCCTTTATCTATTGTGATGGTGGTGTGAAGATTTCTTGAAGTGATATGGCTCTCTCTTAGGCTTCCCTTTTTTGGTGTATGCTGTGAGAGCTTGATCTTCATTCCCCATCTTTTATTCTCGGGCCACAATCCTTGCTTCTTATTGAGAGCATTATTCCCATAGTCTACTGAAGGAGATTAGTTTCTTTCTTGCACAGATTCCTTGGATAAAGGAATCCCATGACCTAGGTAGGCCATTCAATGTGGTCATAACAACTTCACCATTATCCACTACCTCATCCATAGCTTCAAGTTGTTCCTTGATCTGAGAGACCTTAGAGAAATAGGATTGAATGGTCTCTCCATTCTGAAGCTTTACCCCTTTCAATTGGTTCCGTAGAGTCATCTTCCGATTTATGTTCTTCCCTTCACATAGCTTGGTAAGGGAATCAAACATCTCCTTGGGTGTCTTCAGAGATGACACATGTGGCATGAGATGGTCCTTGATAGAATCAGAAATAATCCTCTTTGCCTTGACTAAGTTCATTTTGTGAAGAGCCTTAGCCTCTTCTCCCTCTTGGATAGGGACCTCTTCACTTATATAAGTGTCTAACTCATTTTCTTCCAGGATTAACCCAATCCTATACTTCCATGCTCAAAATTTATCAGCCCCTTCAAGCTTATCCTCAATCTTGGTGTGGTGAGACATCTTTAAAGAGTACTTCAAATCGACATAGAAAAGATTTAGGTCTTACCACTTGATTTGCTGAAAACTGGATCTCGTCCTGGATTAGGGTTTGTCAGAGAAACCCTAAAAATTCAAAATGTGAATTTCAAACTTCTGAGAGGATAGAAAGATATGCCTTGATGAGATGATCAGCCTCGTATATTCAAAATTTGAGATCTGCAAAGTTTCACCCTTCAGAAATGTCTTTTAGTCTTCCTGGATTCACTAGGAGGACCCTGAATTAGGGTTTGAGTTTCTCGAAGTTTCACCCAACCAAAAATCTCGATCCAAAGCTCTAAACTTTGATTTTTCCAAGGAGCTTCCAGATATGTCTTCAGATTTCAGAAATTCCTATTTTTCTGGAAACCCTAATTTTTAGGGCCAAAACTAAAAGAAATTCCTATTTTTCTGTCCATTGAATTATGATTGGACAAATAGATTCTCCTTGATGAGTAGAGTCAATCTACCTTAGTGCTTTTCCAAAATATGTGGAGAGAAACCCAATAAACAAGAAACCCTAGTTTCCACCACTGGACAATGTCTTCTTCTCAGGGAAGTTCTTATACCATGTTAAGTTTTTAGCATAAATTCACATATACTCTAGGATCTTTACTGAGAGAATAAAATGTACAGCATATCAAGTATAACAATGCATATCAATCACACCAAGAAATCACATGAGACAATAGACACACAGCGTTTCACTGGGGAAAACGATAAAGGTGAAAAACCCCACAACTTCCTCAGAGATAGAAAGAAAAATGATACAACCAAAGTACAAGAGATAGTCTTCTCCTAGAAGCTGTTCCTCCTCCTCACATGTGCACCACTTTTCGAATGATAGAAGTGTGAGTAAGTGAATGATCAAATAGAGATCTCTCGATCTCTATTTATACTTTTCCTATCCTGCCCAATAAACCAATGGGGCTGACTTGTCTAGCTTAGATTAATCACCCATATTGGTTAACTTAATCAGGGCCAACCCCACACACGGTGGTCTAATAACGCATCGACAAGTTACGAAACTTACGACACTTGTCAATACAAATGACGACACTTCCGTATAGAGGAATAATAACATCTCTATAGGAGTACAATATACATAGATGAAATACATGGGTGAAATACATTCTGAAGTTACATATACATCAACAGAATATATGGTGGGAGAAGACATGGTGGTATGGGGTGGAGGAGGACATCGTGGATGATGAACCCACTAGTACATGTGCACATTTTTCCCACGAAAAATCGCTTCTATTGAAACACTTTTGCATTTCTATAGCGACAAACAGGACTCCTTGTTTTCGTGGCTCTAATTTCGTCGCTGTAGAAACACTTTCCAACGTTCGTGGCTATAGCAACGGATGTTTATATTTAAAAAAAAAAGTAAATGAAGCGATCTACGTCTCTCTAGCCATGAACATTCATGGCTATAGCATCGACAGTTTGTGGCTACAGTGACGAATGGTCATATTTAAAAGAAATAAGTGAATTGATCCTCGTCTCTCTAGCAACGAAAGTTCATGGCTATAGCACCGAATGTTCGTGGCTATATCGACGGATGTTCATATTTAAATAAAAAAATTGAATCGATGTCCGTCTCTCTAGCAATGAAAGTTCGTGGCTATAGCACCGAAAGTGCGTGGCTATAGCGATAGATGTTCATATTTAAAATAAATAAGTGAACCGATCTCCATCTCTCTAGCAATGAAATTTCATGGCTATAGCACTGAAAGTTTGTGGCTATAGCACCGAAAGTTCATGGCTATAGCACGGATGTTCATATTTAAAAAAAAGTAAGTAAAGCGAAAGTTCGTGGCTATAGAGATGGATTCACATATTTAAAAAAAATATGTCCATCGCTATAGAAACGACAAGCCCGGGCAAGTTTCGATGAACTTGTTATAATAGCGACAAAAATTCCCATCGCTAGTATAACAAGTTCGTCGAAACTTGCTAGTGCTTGTCATCTCTATAGCAACATAAATGTCTATTTTAAAAAAATAATAATAAATAAATTTGGAGGTGATTGCATATGAGGGAATCAATTAAATAATATTGATTGGATTTTGAACTGTGTCATATAAAGATCAATATGAAGAAACTAGGAGTAGAAAACCAAAAGGACTGACAACTTTCAAGAAATATGTGGAATCATGGAAGTTTTTTTTTGCAAATTTAATAGTAAAGGATGTGCCCTATTTGGAAGGCCCAAAACTAAACAACAATATATACACTCTAATGTAAAGAAACTTGAAAACCATATTACATTTCTATTTCTTGGTTTGCTTTAGGATTCTATTTCTAAGCTAAAAAAAGATTGAAAAGAAGATTTCCCACATCTCTATAGTTTTGATGTGCTAAAAATTTAGGAGGGCCAGTATTGTAGCAAATATCTTGAAATTGATTATTGATGTCTAATGTGATCCTACAGAGGACATTTTAAGAAAGTGCTTTTCATTCTCCATCTTATTAGTGTCACCTTCTAGTATAAAATCCAACCAAAGAATCTGTACTGACCTTGGGAAAACCAGTACTGCCACTTGTATACATTATAACTGCAACATCAGTAGCTACCGACAAATATGGATCAATAGGTCTCTCCCGACCCATACTCTCAACTCTGGACATAGATGACATTGTCCAGCTTCTGCTCCTCAAATCGCCTTTCAAACTGAACACATTGATACAGATCGCGTTCCTGACATATAGGTGACTTAGTGGCAGATCCATGAAAGCTGGATGTAATGATAAAACTATTAGATGTAATGATAAAAAACTAGGGATTTATTCACCTTTCATGCATTTCCTAATCTCTACATAACATTGAAGAGAGATTTAACATGAAAGTCCTATTACTATCCAAAATGACTTATTTGTTTCCATCCTTAGCGATTGCTAATTTCACTTGCTCAACAAGTGCGATTTATACATGATTCTAACTCTTGCATGGCACCTTCTTTTTGAATGCTGAGTTTGGTTGCCTCTAATCTGTCTTGATTGCATCTTACAACTCTTTGGTAATAAATATTATGCTCTATTTCATTTCATGGTTGATGTTATCTGTTATATTTTGTTGATGGTCCATTAAAATCGCTCGTTACCCCTACCTCGTCCTCTCGGTTTCATTCCTCTATTTTCACTATTATTACTTGTATTACCAAAGTTGAAGATACTCATTCGAATTCTTTCTACTTCCTGTTCCTGTGCCATCTTTACCTGTAAGACAAGAAAAAAGAAGAAAGCATTCCACTTAGATGGTCATTCCAACTTGCTGCTATCTAAATTAAGCTAAGAAGCTCACAATTGCCATGGTAGATAAATAAAAGCATGTTAGGCAATGTATACTAACATTTGAATCTTCTAAATCTAACTGGTTTTGAAGCTGTCTAGCTAGTTCTGCATCTTGAGAGACATCATTGCTCTAGCTTGAAGTCACCTTCATTTTTCCCTTTTGGAGCTCCCATTCATCCAGGGTTAAAAGGGTAGTTGCTTCTTGGTTTCCTCTAAACTGTCTAGATCTACCATGCTTGGATTCCCCACGTTCCCTACCTTTATCACTCATTTTCTTTAGAAGCTTTTGCAAGGCAGCCTGATTTTGAATTGGTACTGCCTCAGCACCCAAATTCATTTTGCGAATTATTGAATCAGGTTGCCCTCCTTCAAGAATCTCATCTGATTGCAACAGACACACTTTGGGATATAAAAGAAAGCTGACTAATTACATCATATTTCAATATAAGATTAAAGGAATGTGTAAATTCAAATATAAAGATAATTTGTATCTTACGTTTTCTCAATTCAGCCTGCATATTGTTAGTTTTAACTTGAGTAGATTTTATTTCTGCTTCAAAAAATTTGGTTTTTGATTCCCCGTGAGTAAGTTTATTTTTGTATCAGAACAAATAGAATCCTTTTCGAGTGATTTTGCACCTAATTATGAACTCTCTACTGGTTTGTTATGGGATGCTTTTGGCTGGTACACTTCATATCCTATTCACTCATTCCGTGGTTATATTCCCATTCTTCAAAGGGCCTGCATTATCCTTCATTTGATATGTGCTTGTATCAAGCAGTTTTCCACCAGCCTTCACAGTGGTAGCACCCTGCATCATAACATCTGTGTTGGTGTTCTCGTTGGTCAACTTTGACACTATTGGCTTATCTCTTTGTGATATCACCCCACGAGAATCATCTGCATCACACAACTGTCATGCCTTAAACAGGGTATTAGATAACCAAGAATTTTCAATATTTACTGTCAAACAAATTCTCATCCCAATGACTTTGACTCTAATGAATATGGATTCAACTTAGATCTTGAGAGTAGTAAGATCTGATAATAAGAAAAGTGTAGAGATTTGTATTGACTGTTTTATTTCAAACAATTTAACACCACATGAAGGTCAGAAAACTAATGTTTTATGATCTAAACATTAATCAAATCACCAAACAATGCAAATTAAATAATTAGACAATTACAACTTGAAACATGCACTTGAAGCATGAAACCATTTGGAAGCTAGTTGTAAAATTAGCAAAAGAAGAGCTAAACATCTATTGTTAATAAAATATTAAAATCTTAGCATATTGAAATATAACAGGCTTTAAAGCAGACATAAAGGAAACAAGTTACTTACATGACGTGTGAACTTGCAATTATGCCTTATGACTACTTCGAACTGGAGCTGTTTCAATGTTCAGCCTTTCAAAAGGTGGTGGACCGAATAAGCCTGGAACTTGAGATGAATTCAACGAAGAACGAGAAAATACTGAATATTTACGCTCTATTTCCCATTCCTCGTAAAGAGATTGCAGAAACCCCCCCCAACACATTTAAGGATCGACTTTCCAGCAATAATATTCCACTCTTCATTGAAGCAATTCCCTCAAAACAAATCTAGAAGCAGAGCATATAGAGCGTTGATCAATGATATATATGCTTCAGCAACTGTAAAATATTTTTCAAAGGAAAAAACACAAGAGCAAAGCAACATTGATATTTGTTAATTCTTACCGATGGTTGGCCATTAGCTAAGTAACTCATAGCTAGTCATCAGTCTTGTGAATAACCATGCCATGATCAGTTCAATTACTTAGCACATGACCATGGGCTCATTAATTTGAGAGGATGACTAAAATGATAGATCAGATAAAGGCAACAATGACATGTCTTTTGCTATAAGTTCATATTGCTTAATTCTCACACAGTGCTGGAAGGTTGTTCTAGCATTGTATTGTAATCTGCTGTATTTCAAGTCTTTGTGAATAAAAGAAGAATCATACATTCAACACTCATTAGGGTGACAATATTTTAAAGCCCCTTTTATCAACCATAGAATTGTCCATTCATAATTTTTTAACAAATTTACACAAGTGGTTGTTGTACTTAGATGTTTTATCATGCTGTTGATCAGTCTTCAAATATTTTAAGTGCTTGTTGATAACTTGATGAGGCCAAGCTCAGTGGATTAGCTCAATCAGTTCGAATAGATTATTTCAAGGGAGATTTTGCGATAGATAAGGTCTCCAGTTCTAATCTGGCTGAGGTTTGGGTCCTGCCGGGTTGAGCCACCCTGCATCTGGAAATTTGGGGAAGAGGGGGATTCCACAAGGTTTTCCTTTAAAAAAACTTGATGAGGCCAAAAATGTTTTTCTTGATCTATCTTTCCTTTGTCCTGGTGATGGACCACGTATCACAGGTCTGAAATGAGGGCAAAATGTTAAGGAAATTTCCATACAACTCAAGGATTAACTGCATGTAATTGACTGCTTGAATTGACAAATGTTGTATCCCTATGGAAGCGATTGTAAACTATATATAATCCAAAAACTTGCATTTAATAATCATAGGATAACTATAATAATTTTCACTATCTTCCTTATTGTCAAACCTGTGAGTCGAATGCCCCTTGGAAAATCAAACTATTGATGAGCTTGACTTGCAAACACTTAGTAATCACTTCGGGAGCCTAACAAGCTATGTTTGACCCATGAATCTGGGTCAACTTGCAGGCACTTTGTAATCACTCAGGAAGGCCAACAAGCTGGGTTTGACATAGGACTCTAGGTCAAACCTAGGAAATTTGGTAACTATGCTCTGAATTAATGTCTTGACAAGGCTCCAAACTTGATTCTTCATCCAAGGGTGAAATTCTATCATCCATGTTCTTGTCCAAATCAGCTTTTCAAATTTGCTACTACATTACTCCTTTTCTAAAGTCAAACTTATAAATATATCAAACATAATTTCATGTAAACAATGTATTTAATTATTTTTCAATAATTTCTACATTCCAATCATTGCATAAGGCGTTGCCTCAAAGTAGTTTTTGCGTATCTTAGCCATATGCTTTCACATAAATTTTATTATGTGGTAGATAATGTTTTAGTTCACCATTTTTCCTTAGTTTCACTTTGATGTGTATGGCCTTGAGACACGTGTTAAAAAGGATGTTGTCCCACCACTATGACAAAATGATTAGGGGCAATATGGTTATCATTTTTACCTTAGTTTCATTTGATGTGCTTGGCCTTGAGACTCACATTAAAAAGATAGTCATCCCACCACTGTGACAAAATATTTAGTGGCTATATGATATCAGAGGCATTGTGAACCTTCGACACTGAAAGGCTTCAGGTTCAACGCTCACAGGGTATTTTCTGTTAAAACCTCTTCAAGCTAGAGCTCAAGTTATTTAGATAGGTCTATATAGCTCAATTTAGATAGCAAAAACTGGCTCATTCTAGCTCAATCTAAATTGCAACTTGCTGTGATCTAAATTGAGCTAAGAAGCTAACAAATATGGGCCAAGATTCAAATTTAGTCAAATGAAGAGGATTGTAGGATAGGTTAAGGGTTCTACTTCTAATACAACCATCCATGACTTGCTTTAAGATCAGATTAGAATAGATAGTTATTTTCCTGTGTGCCTCTTAACATAAGCCTAATAACACAACCAAGAAATATGGAGGCAGTCTACCATCATAAGGCACAACTATCTTATAATGTCCGTGTTTACCAAATGCCATAATTATTTTAAATACCACATAAGTTATTTGGGCATGTACAGCCAGTTTCCTGTGGATAATTAGTTAATGTCTCTCGCCACCTCAGAGAGATCATTGGCCTCAATGAGACCTACTTCATAGATAAATGATACAGATTCCATGTTTCCTCTAAATGTTCATTGGAGAATTCCACAAGGTATTCCTTCATCTATTTTCAATTCTATTACTATTTCCTCCACCTCTTATACATTAACATAACTATGCAAGGCATTATCAAACTGGAAAATGTTTCTTTCAATAATTAACATGAAACACAACCAATTTTTCAGATGTTTAGGTGTTGTGGCTAGAATTTTCCACCTAACAAAATTCTTAACATTTTATTATTTCCTATGTATGACTTGATGAGTTTTACCATGAAATATACGAAAATAAATAGGTGCCATTTCTATTGAATGTATTGGAAAGCTAAATGTAAAAGACATTGCTATTACAAAAATATCACAAGTTAGGAAAGCAAGGTTTGATTTGTTTTCACCCCTAGCAAGGCATATCTCCCGCACCAAGGACTTTATGGTCTTCTTTGAGCATATCGAATTTTATCATATCTTTTGAGGGCATAACACTAAAGCCGATGGGATGACCAATGAAGCAGTGAATCTTGGAAAAGGATTGTTAACGCAAAATGGGAATGGTCCATTGCCTTGCTTCATACCTTCATTTCAATGCTTTATAACATGAATCACTATCGTTTTAAGCTGATGGAGGATAGTTGGCATATGGGGAAATTTGAGGCAAGAGTGTTACCATCTCCAACATGCCTCGAACACCTTGTATGCTTTCATTCAATCAGTTACAGGGGGGGACTTACAGTGGATTCAATGGATTGTAATGGCGATGCTGGGATAATTTATAGTATGACAGTTTGGAAATCACATTGTTTGCTTTGTGGAAAGAACCTATGCCTTGGTGCTGCAATCTCTAGCGTATTGGAAGGAGCCTATTCATCTCCGGGAATATGGTAGAGTAATTGAGGTCCCAAATACACCTATATTTGGGAGCCTCTACTTCAATTCAAGACTTGTCTCTGTGTGATCTAAGTCTACCGGGACCAAGGGTTCTTACTTCTGTGGCCTTTTTTTATACAATTGGAGCCTGATGGTCTAAGGGTAGTGAACAGAGGAAAATTCAAGGAAAGGTTTACCTCAGCGTGTCACTCTAGGGCTTCGTGGTGTGGTTTGTGTCTACAGGGATCAATGTCTCTTCCTTATGTGGCTTATGCTGATGTTTTTGAAGTCTATTTGACAAAGGATTGTGGAGCATTATAGTGCAAGATTGTCTTAACAAATAGGCTCAGTGTTATATCTACTCGGACTGATGATGGATCACAGGCATTCAAGAAAATGTGCAAAGTGTGAAGTTATGGATATGAGGAAGCTTTTGAGGTTGTTGGTTAAGCAAATAAATGCCCTTCAGGAAGCTATACTTCATTTGAATCAGAACATTAGAAGTCATATGGATGTTGAGCAAGCTCGATTTGAGGCATTACTTGGAGCTCAAGGAGGACAAGTGGATAAAGTTTTTTGTGATGTGGATATGCACTATAATATGATTCATGGTTTCACCAGGAGCTCTTAGTCAATGGTGGATAAGCTTTCAAACTCTATTTGTTCAGTTAAAGAGGTATGTATAGAGGAATTGATAGTGTAATAGGAAGCAGATGGATGTGAAGAAGAATGGGACAACAAGTTGATGCTGGAGTCAAAGAACAATCAAGAACAATGATGGAAGAAGCCCATAGTGGGCATGGTCTCAAATAAGTATCTCAAGTTTTTTAAATGTATTGTCAATTTCTCTTTCTGTGGTCAATTTGTTAGAATCTATAAATATTGGGGTCATAGGATACATTCGAGAATCGATATATAGTATGCAAAGCCAATTATTAGAGGTCTATTTTGAATAGAAATTGGCAATTTTGTTATGCAATTTGTTGAATTTTTGGGCAATCTGTAGTCTTCAATGTTAGCCGGTTTGGCCATAGCATTTTTATATTTAAGAAATTATACTTGTTTCTATTAAAATAAATTGTAAATCCAAAGTGTTGCAAACATCAACCGAGAAATCGCGATTTTTTCTACTCACTAGTTTTTTCTCAAAATATCGCCTAAAAAATCGGGCCGATTTTTCCCGAGATATTGCAATTTTTTTCCCAATTTATCCCGAGATATTGTCGTTTTTTCTCGATTTTTTCTAAAGGTGATTTTGACTTCATGAAGGGTGAGTGTGAGGAGCCTATTATGAAATTCACCTTTGCAGAGCATTCTTATAGCTCTAATTAATTCATTTCAGAGCAATCTTATAGCACTAATTAATTAATTTCAGTGCATTCATATGGCACTAATTATAAAAGGTGAACCCTAGAAGGTGAAAAAGATCAAACAAGGAGACATAATCTTGAGAAATACAAGGGATAATAGAGTTAATCCCACTCATCATATCAATTAGTAGTGAAAATGTCAACACTGAGTGCCTTCCGAATAATGTCCTCTACTAAGTGCCTTGGGTTGATAGGACCCGAGGGAGTAATTCCAGGTGGCATCAAAATGCCCTTGTTTATGGTCGAGGTAGAGAATGATGAAGTGGATATGCACCAAAATCTTCTTATACATTGCACTGAGTAAGAGTCTATTTGGACTCTAGATCCTCTCGATTGGAGACTGATCTATATGGCCAAGGTAAGGGCCCCAAATTTCAGACCCATATAAAATAGCACGTTTAGTGAGTGCATCAAAGAATCTCATATTGGATGATATGTCCTATAAATGAAGTTGAAAGCATTGTCTCTCATTCATGGCCAAGGAAGGATATCTCTTACTGTTTACATACCTATGATTGGGATGTAAGTTTCTGATTGATGGTGGGCCTTGTGAATTGCACCTTGAATTAAGTATATGAGGTAGTTATCTCAGTCACTTTCCTTCTAAAGGAAATATGGAACATAGAAAGGCCTTCTCTAGTTATATTAAGGATCATGATTTTGGTTGTATTAAGGATCGTGATTTTGGTCTTCCCAAGATTGACTACCACTTGTTTTAGATGGAAAATTTGATGTGAAGCATCAAGTTGCTTCTGTAACCCCTCTAATGTGGAAGCCAACAATACCACATCACTTGCAAATAAAGGGAGTGAACTCAAGATCTATTGAACTAGGCAACCATCCTCAGCCTAATTAGAATCCTCAGTAACTTGTTAAATCTCATCAATGTAGACCACAAAGAGGGTGGAGGGGAGAGGAGACCCCTGTTTGGCACCAATAGTACTCTTGATACTCACAAAAATACATTAGACATGTAGAAATAGTCCACCACTACCTCATACAACTACATTACAACAGAAACAACAAGGTCAAGTACTCAAAAGGCACGGACCCACTAAATTGAATAAGTGTCTAGGAATGATGTTAAGGGCCATGTAAAAGTTTATGAAGTGGAAATAGACATTCGAGGACCTTTGTCTAGCTTCTTCAATAATAGCACATAGAGTGAATATGTGATCCACTATTTGGTAGTGTCTCCTAAACCCATCTTGTCTCTACCTTTTTGACCATTCTTCTTGAAACAGTGAAGAAGGTAAAGATCAGTAGTTTTGTTATAAATTTTAGTGAAAGTATGAACAATCATGATGGTTTTACAAATAGTGGGATCCAAAACATCCATGGATTTGTGGATAAGGTGACTGTTATGGTGGGACCAAGAGTGGGGAACACTAATAAAACAACCTCATTGAAAAAAATAGCCAAGGGGCAAAGCAAGGATCCAATGCCATAGTTGAGGAATTGTGACTGAAGGCCATTGAGGTCAGTAGAATTAATAGTGTAAAGTCTATAGATGATTCTCTGGATAAGGCTAGGTGTGAAAAAATGGAAAGAGAGAAGGGGAGAGGATACATGAAAAGGTGGATGATCCAGAACATCAAAGGGAAAGGAGGCATGTGTCCAACAAGTGTGAGGATCAATAGCAAATGATGATTGTTTCTAAGGAAGGAGGGTGCACCAAAAGGTCTTAGGAGATGAAAGGAGAGAAAGGACATCCCTTCTCCTAACATCTAAGAACATGTGTCTCTTTCATCTAAGAAGGAAACAATTGTAGTATACCTCATATAGTCTAGAATAGCTAATATAGGCCAAATATAGGTCACAGGCTAAGTAATAAATACTAAATAGTAATACAATTTATACACTAAATTATGCCTATTTCATATACTTTTGTTGCACCAACAAAAGATCATTCACCAAATTTGGAACAACACCCACTATTGTTGCCTTGAGGACCCCATTCTGATTCCCACCAAAATTAGAGAGATGCATATTAAGGATGGTAAAGTGAGCAATTAGGCTTGAAGAACCATATTAGTCAAAGGAAAGCAGGGAACACTACAAGAAGATTCATAATTTAGTAGGTCATCGATGTAATATTTTCTCCTGAGATTTCAAATGCACTGCAACATGAGGCAGTGAATTATCAAAACAAGCTGGATTACGATGAAAGCTATGCTTATGCTAGAACTGCAGAATTTTCACATAATGCTTTAGTATATCTAGAAGGCTCCTTGGAGCCATATGATTAGCAAAAACTTATTGACAGTGAGCTGAATAGCCATATTTCTGGACTAGGTATTATGCCACCTTGTTCTCCACCATTGGGTTGGGATAATTCATTACTACATTCTATACCTTGAGAGGGTTTACATATTGGATGTGGTTACAATTGAGTGTTGAAATTTCATTTGCACTTGGCAATTAATGCAAATCTAATAATTCACCTTCTTACAAGAAGATTCTTTTAATCTTAACCCTAGAATTTTTAACCTTTAGGACTTGTTGGCACCCCAACAACTCCCCTTTGATTTTGCAAATAAAGTGGCCCTCATGTGATTTTTGTAAATATCTAGCTATGGTTTTTCTTTCTTGGTTTAAAAGGATAATTTTATGGTCCTTTACTCTTTGGGTTGCTTCAATTTGATTTTCCGACAATCTTACGATAGCCTTGTCAAATTTGGTCTTCACTTCATTTATGACTTGGTGGATAAAAATATTTTAACTAAACATTCGGTCTTAAGATTTCAGTTTACATTTTTAAGAGTGTACATTGAAAAAGAGAACCATGCTTTTAGTTTTCTTCTAAACTTTTAATATTTTAAAACTCTTGATAATAATTTTCACAAGACTAAATTGAGGTTTAAAGTATGTTTTGTTCAATTAGATCTTAGAAAACCAAGTTATTAAATAGATTATGTTCTTGGATTGTAAATAAAAAATATGCTCTTAAAGATATATTTTGAATTCATGTTTCAAGAACTTCATCACTTTTTCATTTATGCAAAATTTATTAATAATTAACTTTTATGTTGCATAAAGTATTTATTAATTTTTTTTAACCTCACTTTAAATATTTAATCTCACATAATTTACACATTACACCTTGGTTCTAAAGTTATTAACATGATGTTGTTATCAAATTACCTTGATCCCATATCATTTGAAATAAAGGTTCCCTTCCCTCAACAATGTAAAATTACACTATAATTAACGTGAACTTTATAAAAGACTTTAAAAATGTTTGTAATATTTTATAAGGAGTCTTTTGTAACTTTGACACATAAGCATATGCATTAAAAATCCTTGGTTGAGTTTTCAAGTGACAGCATGTGATATATTTGGTTTTACGAGATGAAGATCACCATTAAATATGATCTACAATTGCATGGAAGTCAAGTAAATAAGATCTCATCACCATGGAGGATGAGGAAGGCACTACTGTAACAAATCGCCAAATCTCATGAAAAAGGAATCTGGATTACTAGCAAACCGCCAGTGCATTAAAGAAAAACACGCTATCATTTTTATATTGCTACTCGTGTCCATTTAATTAATTGATTCTCTTGTTTATCGTTGTGCAGATTTTAGCAAGAGGGAATCACGTCCAAAAGGAGAAGTTTTGCCAGATTTTGAGGGCATAACGAACCCAAGAATATTTGGTAAAATTGTCACGATGTCTACCAATTTTAATGAAGCCGGTCAACTAGCATATCCACGTATTCTAGAGAATACTGAACCACAAAAATTGTGCCACTAAAAATGCACCAAATCTCTAGCTCTTCGTAGATTGTTACAGTATGGTATCATTTATAGATCAACATTGAAGAAACGGTTTGAGGTTAACGTTTGACCGTAAAAGAGGCGATCAAAGTGCCGGTTATCTGAAGAGGATTAATGAAGCCAGTTATCAAACGAACTTGACGAATATTGCGACAGGAAATGAGCCATTCTGTTCTATTAATTCAAACGGAAATGTAATATACAGGGGCTACCTATATAAGCAGCAGGATTTACCAATCATAGGGGGGATTTCTCAGCAGAATAGAGAGGACTTTGTAATTCTCAATTCTGTTTCTGTTTGTAAATCTTTATATTTGCAGATAGAAGGGGAGACGCTGCCAGAGGGGAGAGAGCTCTGCAGTTTTAAAGGTCTTTACCTGGGAACTGTAGGATATTCGATTTTCTGTAATGTTTATTCCAGAAGAAGAATCAGCAATCTTCTCTGCTACTTTTTCTAGATATTGATAGAAGCCTTGTGTTGTTTCTGCCCAGGCATAATTTGAGACCAGAGATTAGTGACATTGCAATCATTTTTGTAATTGATTGAGATTTGTAAGATTTTATTTTTACAGTTGAATAGAAGTTTGCTGAGAGATTTTATGCTCTTTTATAAATCAATATTCTTTACTCAATTGATCATGCTAGATGACTGCAAATTTGATATGTAAACAATATGTACAATGTTATTGTTAATCTTATGATATTGATGTGCTTCAAATGTTTAATTGTTTATTTACACTTTGTTTTAAATAAACCGATAAACTAAAATTATTCTTTTACATGTCAAAACTTTCAAGCTTGCTCCTGATGAGGATAGTTAGGATACAATAGATTAGTTAGAGTTTTCGATTTTATTTTGTAGTTGAACCTATGGGATTTTTAGGAGCTACTAAACTGTTGTTTACAGTTTATCAACTACTAAATTTTCTGTTTCAATTTTCTTTAATTGCATCATAGATTAGGTTAACTTGCATCTTAAGATTGTAATTGCAATTTTAGGCATTCCGATAAGTGGTTTGAGAGACTCTCTATTTTGAGAGCACATCACACATTCCTTTGAGAGTTAGCTATTTCAAACACATCGGAAGCTGCTGTAAGCGACCTGTGTAGGCTATCTTTTCTTCATTGGCCCCGGTCATAAAATCGGGCCAACAGAACTGCTGTAAATTAATGTGTAAAATAACAATGGAACAATCATAATAATTCACTGCTAGTAACCCCAAAATTCACGGCAGTTCAAGGAGAAAAAATACCAAACATTTGAATGAGTTTCCATCCCTCTAGGGCAACTTCACATGCATAGACTGGCGGATAACAGATGAAGCGTCATCTTTTAGGAATGCCAACAGGACTGGAACCATCTGAGACAAGTGTTCCAAATTCTTCAAATCCATCTCTTCTATGATCCTGCATCAGCATCCAAACTATAAGTATGGCAAGAAGTAAAATATTGCAGACATAAAATAACAACAGAGATTAGTTGTGAACTGCATCTAATTAACAAGCTTTTCACCAATCCAAGTTTGGTGACCTTGTCAATGGCTTCCAAAATGAGGCCGATCTGAAGATTAAATATAAATGGGAAATAAATGATGCTACTATTAGTGTATGCGAGCAAAATGAACTTAGGACTGTTTGGAAGTTGAAAACTTTACTTTCAAAACCATTATCTGAAACTACAACAAACCCCTTCATAGATTTCTTCATCACTAGCCGGAAATACTCAGAACAATCTAGGTCTAATGTTTTCTTCTATTCATTCCCTTAAGTATGCCCAAACTTGAAAATTAGGGCTATTCTTTCCTATAGGACTACTCAGAACTGCTATAGTAAGGTGGAAAATATCCCTAGAACTCATAGTATTTCATCAATCAAGATGTTATTTGGCATCCCAACAAAAAAATGTGAAGAAGTTCTTATGTGGACACCCAATGCAAATAGGGGGGTAAGAGAGAAGCAATATATTGAGAAAGGAAGTGATGTACAGAGTCTTTTCAATGAATTTATTGATGATAAAGAAGAGTCAAAATACAACTCTAGAGCATTTTTTTAAGGAAAATTCCACTATTTAAGGGGTCAGAATTAATACTAGTGGCATACCCTTTATGGGAAGCACCTACATTGAGTGTTGTGAGGGTTTTACCCTGGTTAATGTTTAGATATTTAGGAAGAGAAATTAATTTTTTTGATCTTCATTATTACAAAATTTATCATAAAAAGTGATAGCACTAAGAAGAGGTTCTAATGTTGAGATGAATATTGGAATAACACAGATTTCCCACATCTCACATGTGTGCATTCTACAAGAAATTTAGAGTATTGATGTCAAAAGGAACTCAACCTACAGGAAATTTAGAGTATTGATGTCAAAAGGAACATAACCTATAGGAGATTTAGAGTATTGATGTGCATTCTACAGGAAATTTTGCAGTAGATATGGAACTCAACCTCTGTTATAAACTTCTTATTGTTGTAGACAGTCCTCTTGGGGTAAAAAATTGATTGTGAATGACTTTGGTAGCTTGTACAATCAATTGGAAACTTCCTAGAGATGAAACTCAACTCTTCTTGAACCACAAAGTCACTTGATAAGTGCATTTTCCCTTCCTTGGACTGCACCCTCCTCGAGAAAGTGCACTTTCACTCTTCTTTACATGATGAATGGTTTATGGTGTCTATACTCTGCAGCTCATCCTCCAAGCCCATGCTCTATTTCATCACTCATACTCTCTCTCAAGGTGTGCGCCCTCTTTCATTTACCCATCTCTACAAGAACAACTCCATACCTTCTCCACAAGTGTGCCCTTCACCTAGTAAGCTTGGAACCACCAAAAAATGAACACCAATGGGTATTTCTCCTCTGCTCCCATCGATAGACAACCATGGCGGAGGGTCCAAACCCTTGAAAAACAAATTGGACAACAACGCTTCATCAGACAATTGCTGATGGGATTCGAACTCCAAAGCTACTTCGATAGAGGTTGGATATATGATGTAAAGCTAGCTCCTCCGATGTTGACCTCCCTCCCTATCAATATGTTGTGGGGAAAATGCACCTATAGTTCAGGGGAGAAACTACCAACTTTCGGTGATAAAGATAGACTTACAAGCATTCTGCAAGTACAACAAGTAAATGAAGAGATTAGGGTTTAGAGATGTAGGCACCTCATTCAGAAGGTTGATCCTAGATTTGCCTCCCTTGCTCTTCAATATTTATCCAGTGTAGAAATGACCAGACCTGCAAAACAACTTGATACCTTTCTCAAATACATTTGACTACATATATAATACTGATATCCATAATATAAAGAGACATCAAACTATAATAAAACAGTAATCAAATCTAAGACACATTAATAGGTCATATAAAGAGAAGAACGTCTGATATTTATTAATGAATGAAAGCAAGTACATACAGTTATACCTTCTTTCAAGATTGGCACTTCACGAAACCTAGATTCAAGATCTCCTGCTTCTGTTCTCCAAGGATTCCAGCCTCTAATCAACTGTGCTAGGGTTTACCAAAACTGAAGCACAAGAGAGGGGGATGAGGGTCTCCATTCCTCCAGCATAACTTTGTAATTGGGATTAGTCCCCTCTCATGACCCTTCTACCCTCCTTATATAGTCAGCGAGGAAGAGGAAAAGAAGTTATAACCGCTCAAGAGGTTTCCCAACCAACTTAACTTACTTGAATTTCAAGATTTTGACCAAAACAGGGGTGTACGCTACTCTACAATAAACAAAGTCACGTACACATGTCATTGAGCGGTACTATTATAACAGTGGAGTCACGCTCAATAGCTACTATCATGCCTATGTACCAGCGCTCATAATGAAAAATGGCCAAAAAAAGGCTTTTCTGCTCATTTTCAGGAGATGGTTTGGTTTGGAAAAATGTTCCTAAGGGTCATATACATCAAATGGGTCAAGAATGAGGTAATTTAAACCATTTTTAGTGTCCCAAATGACTCCTCCATCCACAAATGTCCTGTTGTGTGACGGAAACTTGATCTCAAGAAGTGTCGTCATGCGACCAAGGGAAGCAAGTGTCGTCACGGACGGAGAGGTGTCATTTTAAGCTATAACAGATGCCCCCTAATGTATGAGGTCAGAGGGAGTGCGGGGAACGATGGACGAAATACATTATAAATAACAAAGAGTTGAATCATGGAGGAATGGAGAAACAAAGAATCATAGGCTCAAATGAAGTACCTGAAAGCAAAGGCAATGTCAGACAAACTCATCCTTGGGGTAACTGTCCATGTTCAAATGGTGGAACATGACCTCCAAGAGGATACAATAATGATCCAAATACTGATGCATATATCATGGCCACTAAAATACAAGCGTGGATCCATGAGGAACATAAGTTTAAACATAGCCACATAAATACAAGGTGGATCTATGTCAAAATTGGAGAACATAGCCATAGAGAACAAGCTGGATCTATGTCTCATCAAGAGCCAAAACGAGTGTGGCTCAGTCTTGCGCAACTTGGGAAATAACATAAATGATGTGATGCTATCGAGGATCCCAAGGTCTTCATCAAAAAAAAACCCAAGGTATAAACCTATCCATGCGAATCAATGAGTTGATGTCGAACATGGGAGGTATCGTTTGATTACCGATCATTGATGTATACCGTTAACAAACGTGAGGGTGTCCACCAATAATGAAAATGGAACCCAAGGTACCTAGTACATTCAAACAAGTGCGAATAGATGGTCTTGCTGTCAAACACTTGAAGATTCCATCGGATAGGAGACATTGATGTATTCCCATCTATCCAATAGCAAGGGAAACTGCCACTAATAACTGCAATCCCCAAGGTACTAACCGAAACTCTAAACTTCATTCCTAGAGCACAATGAGCTGAATTCGATGGGAAGAAGTTCGTTGGAAGGGAGGCCTTAATACATCCTCCATCATCAACACGAGGGACACTCAAACAGGTATGAGTTGATTTGGAGTAGGACTAAACACATGATGAAACATACTGACACCAAGGAATGGCCGACACAGGTTATATCCTTGAACAGTGAGCATGACATAAGAGTGACTTAGGCAACTTTGAACACAAAGGGACCACGATACAAATATGCAATGTAGGAGACATTAACAAATTCTCCATATGATTGGAAGACTAACCAAATGAAGGAGTAAGAACTCTGATATCAAGTTTATCCTAAGGCCAACACTAGAACCCAACTTGTTTGATATACTCAAAACATGTGCTTTGTTCAAGGAGATAATTGACTTGTTGCCATCATATTGAAAGATATTTTAACATTCTTCCCTTCCATTTCCTTTTTTCATTTTTTAACGAGCTTGACAAAGAACTAAAGCATGCTCGACGATATTTTCATATTTAAAGAGTCTGAAAAACCTAGAAGAAAACTCCATACACCTATCCGTGGATTTTATATCGAGCCCGGATTGGTCTGTGCTCGGTGGTGTTTTCTTTCTTATAGAGTTGAGAAACTTAAACAGTCCTCTATACACCTATCCGTGGATTTTATATCCAGCCCGGATTGGTATGTGCTCAGTGGTGTTTTCACATTTCGAGAGTCTGAAAACCCTAAAGACGACTCCAAAGGTCCTTTTTCGTAAAGTTAGTCTCCTTTCCCGAAAAAGTGTAAAATGATGGAAGAAGAACTCTTCTAGCGCATACAAGAGTACACCTAGAGTATACCTTTTCTGTAAATTATCCACCAAGGCCCGAAAAAGGGGTAATTCTATACCTAAGTGGATGTCGGTTCAATTATTTTAACGAGCCCGAAAAGACAACTATGCTCGAAAAACTTTTCCTATTGAAGGAGTCTGGAAAGGGCTTAAAAGAACTCCATAGGGATCTTTTCCGTAAAGGATTAACGAGTCCGGAAAAGTAAACTCATGATCTCCTTACTGTTTTTAATGAGCTCAAAGGAGATACAGAAAATGCTCACAACTTCGTTACTGTTTTTATTGAGATCGAAGTGAAGATGAAAGAAATGCTCATAGCCTCCTTACTGTTTTTAACGAGCTCGAAGGAAAGGTGGAAGAAATGCTCGTAGCCTCCTTACTGTTTTTAACGAGCTCGAAGGAAAGGTGGGAGAAATGCTCGTAGCCTCCTTACTGTTTTTAACGAGCTCGAAGTAAAAGAAGAATGCTCGAAACCTACTTACTGTTTTTAATGAGCTCGAAGTAAAAGAAGAATGCTCGAAACCTACTTACTATTTTTAACGAACTCGAAGTAAAAGAAGAATGCTCATAATGGGAGGAGACGAGTGTCAGGGGCATGCTAAAATAACTCCAAGCGTATGGAACAAAGCTATGCTTAATGCAAGGAACATGAGCAAGATAAGGACACTCAGGGTGTGTCTCCACCAAGTAAAAGGTGTCAAATCGCGAAGGCAAAATGATACAGAGCTTAGCAGAAATGAGATCAGAGATGGAGGCTTATATAACGAGCTAAAAGCGTGGAAGCCGGCTTCAGGCTCATTAGCGCAAGTGGGATCATAACAGATGCATATGCAATTTGAACACAAAGATGGGAGCCTTATCAGGGATGGCCAGAAATATATGAGGAAGAAAGATATGAGGCTTCTTCTCAAATTCATGGTAAATCTAAAAAGGCTCTTAAGCCTATGAGAAAAGCTTAGCATGGGCACCAGAATGGCATAAGGGTGCTGACTAGGGTGACCCATGTTAGCTAGGCTCTGTTGTCGGACTGGTGCACGATGCATAAAGAGATGGCTAACACACCAATATCCAACAGGTTCGACCCTATGGCCAATTTGGATGGCAAAAGGTTCAAATGCAACATAACAGCGGGGAAGCCTAAACCTATATGCAAGGTTCCGAATATACCTGACATGGTCGCACAAGGTGTCGAAAAGGACCAGTAAGCAAGTATACATCCAGCTAAGAATCCTGTCTCCAAGAAACATTAGTACCAGGATCATATCTAAAAAATATGTAAAGAAAGACCCGATACAAGTCACTGCGGTAAAAATACTTTCAACTTCACTATCATCAACAACAGGCATAAACAAGGTAGAGTTTTCAAATGAAGACTCTATGGTACCAAAGCCCAAGGACTTACAATCAACAAGATCAACTTCAAGATGAAGATCAAAGTTGAAGGACGTGATGGAATCTATAGAAACAAATTCATCATCATGGGAGTTGAAAATTCTAGAAGCAGAATCAAACTCAGCAGGAACACCGATTTGTGGATCTATAGGAGACCCCAAAGACTCAACAGTAGGAATATCAGACTTTAAGGTCAAACCGGGGTTGGACATGACTGTGACTGGATCAACATCCAAATGAATGGCAGACTGTACTATAGACTCTAGGAAAACTTCATCGGAAAGAAGTATATCATCCCAGATAGAACACATATCTAAACATTCAGATGGAGGTGTCACTTGATCAAAAGCTGGGACCAAGTCCCGAAAAGGTAAGCATGAACTCAGAGACTTCTTCTTAGTAGCAGTTGAACTCAAAGAACAATATGCCACATAATTCCCATGTGACATAGTAGTGCCTAATGACGAGGGACCTGACTGGTCTACAGTTGGGTAATAAGGAGTATCAACAAATACAAGCTGGTCGATGGTGACAATGTTTTCGTTATGAGGGAAATGCATCACACGAAAAAGCGTAGACACCACAGCATGCATAGCATAAACGTAATCACGCCCAAGGATCATATCAAAGTCCATAGGGTCCTTTAAAACCATAAAATCAACTAAGACTGTTTTTCCACCCAAGGTAACAGGTGCCTAACGGAGGAATCCAAATGGTTCACTAGGTCTTCTATCAAAGGTCAACGACCAGTTAACAGCTGGAATAACATTAGGGAAACCCAAATCTCTCCAAGCATAAGCAGATAAGATACTAACAGAAGCACCTTCATCAACAATGCATCGATCAACCATATGGTTCCCGATATCAACCTTTATCTGGAAAGGTGTCGAAGAAGGAAGACGAGGCTCAGCTAGACTATTCCAATCAAAGGAAACAATCCTAGGGCTTGGTAGGGGTTCACATGGAACAGATGAAGTGCCCCCTTTTTTAGGAATATCCAAATTGGTAATGCATAAGACTTCAGCAGTAGGTGCATCAATCTCTGAAGGACTGATGGGATCGGTCGAAGATTGCATCGATTCGATCACTTCACTCTCCGAAGGAAGAGTGGGGTTGACCAAAGATTGCATTGGTTCAACCACTTTATCAACCAAAGGTTGATCTGACTGTAGGGAATCTATAGACAACTCAGGAACAGAGGTTCCTTCAGACATGGACCACGCTCTTCGTGCCTCTGGAATGGCAGGGCATCGGTGAGTAAGGTGATCTCCCTTACAAAGTTTACAAGGGAACTTTGGTTTTCGTCCTATAGGTTTAGACTCCTTTACAGCATCAGTACTCTCAGCATGACTAGAATTGGCTGATAGCTTGCCCCCAGCATGACTCACCAAGGCTGGTTGCTCAGAAGCATTAGACTTTTGAACTAAGGACCACACTTTTTGCACTTCTAGAAGTACAGGGCACAAGTAAGTAAGGTGATCTCCCTCGCAAAACTTACAAGGGAACTTAAGCTTCTGCTTGTTTGGTTTGTCGACAATGTCAACTCCCTCAGCATAACTTGCAGTGGCTAATCTGGTGTCTCCAGTACGACTCACAGGAACTAGTGACTTGTCATTAATATGCCTAGCAGTGTTCAATGGCGTGTCCTCAACATGGCTGACAGTGGTTGAAGACAAACTTTCAGTATGATTTTCAGTGACTCAAATTTTTCTCCCAGCATGATCTCCAGAGGCTGGGTAGGTGTCCCCTACATGACTTGCAGAGGAAGGGTGTTTGCCCCCAACATGACTTACAGAGGCTGGTTTGCTGCCCCCTTGTTTTGGCATCTTCTTCCTATTCTTCCCCCGTCTATTCCTTTTAGACTGCTGGCTACTAGTTTTGCTACTTTTGCCACATGAGGTAGAAGGAGGAGGAGAAGATGTTACGGGCATAGGAGGCACAGGGTTCTGATGCTCTTGATTTGAGGTGCTCACAAAAGAAGCGTCACGAGCATGCAGGGCATTCGGAGTGGAAAACAACCAAACCGACAGCCCAATAGTGAATCCAGGAAGATTCAGAGTAGCCATTAAGGGAGCACCAATGTTTCCAATGAAAGGAGGATAAAAAACCAATCTAAAAGTGAAATTTCACTCAAATATATACAAACAGGGTCAAGAAGACTCAAGAGGTTTCAAATCCAATGGAAATGGGGCAAGCTAGTTCAGTCAGACTCAAATTAGGGTACAAAACACCAAACAGGTCCACAACCCCCCAAATTGGGTCAACAAACCCCAAAACTTTCCAAACAAGCCCAAATTGATCAAAAGAGGTTCAAATCATGAATGTAGGATTAGTACAAGGATGGGAGACCACTTACAGTGGTTTAAAATAGACCTAGGGTCATCAGGGACCCCAAAAAATGCTGCCACAAACCCCAGATTTGGGTCCACAACCCAAAAACTCAAAAAAAATCAAACCCAGATTTTGAGCGCTACTATGTATGAAGGAAAATAGCGCCCATAGCAGGATGGGCGCTACTGTGTAGAGGAAAAGAAGCATATGGGCGCTACTGTGTGGTACAAACAGTAGCGTACAGGTGGAAAAAGTTGGAAAAATGGGGTTAAAACCACCACACCTAGGTCCACAAGGGTTTGCAAGGGATGGGAGGGGTCTGTAAGAGCCAAGGAGGGTCAAACAGAGCCTACTAACTGATCCTAATCAACAAAATGAACAAAGACCATCAAACAAGACTGAAGAAATGACCTTGGATACCCCTAAGCAGTTAGGCTTTCCCCAGTGGAGTCGCCATTCTGTTGTGGGGAAAATGCACCTATAGTTCAGGGGAGAAACTACCAACTTACGGTGATAAAGATAGACTTACAAGCATTCTGCAAGTACAACAAGTAAATGAAGAGATTAGGGTTTAGAGATGTAGACACCTCATTCAGAAGGTTGCTCCTAGCTTTGCGTCCCTCACTCTTCAATATTTATCCAGTGTAGCAATGCCCAGACTTGCAAAACAATTTGATACCTTTCTCAAATACATTTGACTACATATATAATACTGATATCCATAATATAAAGAGACATCAAACTATAATAAAACAGTAATCAAATCTAAGACACATTAATAGGTCATATTTGGAAAGAGAAGAACGTCTGATGTTTATTAATGAATGAAAGCAAGTACATACAGTTATACCTTCTTTCAAGCTTGGCACTTCACGAAACCTAGATTCAAGATCTCCGGCTTCCGTTCTCCAAGGATTCCAGCCTCTAATCAACTGTGCTAGGGTTTACCAAAACTGAAGCACAAGAGAGGGGGATGAGGGTCTCCATTCCTCCAGCATAACTTTGTAATTGGGCTTAGTCCCCTCACATGACCCTTCTACCCTCCTTATATAGTCAGTGAGGAAGAGGAAAAGAAGTTATAACCGTTCAAGAGGTTTCCCAACCAACTTAACTTACTCGAATTTTGAGATTTTGACCAAAACAGGGGTGTACACTACTCTATAATAGACAAAGTCGCGTACACATGTCATTGAGCGGTACTATTATAACAGTGGAGTCGCGCTCAGTAGCTACTATCATGCCTGTGTACCAGCGCTCATATTGAAAAATGGCCAAAAACATGCTTTTCTGCTCATTTTCAGGAGATGGTTTGGTCTGGAAAAATGTTCCTAAGGGTCATATACATCAAATGGTTCAAGAATGAGGTAATTTAAACCATTTTTAGTGTCCCAAATGACTCCTCCATCCACAAATTTCCTGTTGTGTGACGGAAACTTGATCTCAAGAAGTGTCGTCATGCGACCAAGGGAAGCAAGTGTCGTCACGGACGGAGAGGTGTCATTTTAAGCTATAACACAATACAATACAGAAGCATTGATTTCTTTCCCTCCTCCTCCTCTACCCTACTCCTCCCATATCAATGGTCACCTTACATGGGTTGTTGCAGGTCGTATTTGGAAAGCGCCTATTGGGGAATGTCCCAAAATTCAAACTTTTTCGAAATATATCCCTAGATTAAAATATTTAGTTTTCCCTCCTATGAACCCATTGCTTCATAGTGTGGTTGAGAGTGTAGATAACCTCTAGTCATCTAGACTCTTGGAAATGCAAAGATGGCCATAGTGAACTAATAATATTAACGAGTTGAATAGTACCTATATTAATATATTTAACACCATAAGAAAACCAAGATAATGTCTATTATATAACAAAAAAATCTAAAACTTAAAATTATTAAATTATATAATCAAATAAAAGAAAATATAATAAAGAAACCTAGATTATTATTATTTTTAATAAGCATAAACCTTGAAAACAAAAGTTAGGCAGCTAAAACCTATAAAAATAACAAAAAGGTGAGATGGGCCAATAACTTGTATTTTTTAATCAACCTTTGTTTACACACCAAGAAATGTCACGTCCCCATCTAGATCCTATCACTTTAACATTTTAAATGATGTAATATTGTTATGAAATCGTGGTGAGGAGCTCAAGGCCAAGGCCCTGCCATCGATTTATTGATGCATATGGTTTGCGTGCTAGCTAGGCACATTGGAACTTCAACATCATGTAATATGCATTTTAATAAAAATACCCACAACTAGCTATGCAATGCAACAAAGAGATGGGGGCATGATTTCAAAAGGAATTGGGAGGGAAAACATTCAAACCCTTGAGCCAATCAGTTCAAGCCAAGTGTCAATGAGAGAACCCATCAAACCCTCAACTACCCATGTTGACTTTTGTACCCAACCATTGATTTCTCCCAAGAGTTGGTTGAGGTAGTTAATGCCTTGGGAATGGAGAGGTATGGCTGTCCAAATTTGGGTATGGGCAAGCCACCCTTCATGGAAAATTGTGTTTGTCTCCTTGGGCAAGAAAAGAGCCACGAAATTGCTCTCTAAGCCATTATGCAACCATCAGTCTTGCTCCCTCACGTAGCTCTAGCTGCCTAGGAATTTTCCTCCATGGTTTTTCTGGGTTTCCCTTCATCTTTTACTTGGGAAGGGGCATTTTTGTGTTGATTACCAGTGGGAAAGAAAACAACATGTTTTTGGGTCTTCTTGGAGGTCGTTTAGGCCATTGGAAAGGATCATAACCAGTGGGGAGAAATCGGTTTTACTCCCTGGGGTTGAAATCTAATTACTCTTTCCACAGTCTATTTTAGTAAGCCACGATTTGGGAAAAATCCATGGACCCTGTTTTGTAAAATACCCTTGTTGTAAATGGTATCTATGCCCAATGTTTGTGCTTGCGGTGTGGGAAATGAGAATGTTGGGGTATCGGATTTGGGTATCCATTGCTTTGGCTTGAGCTTGAGAATAAGCATCTATGTTTCAAATGTAGCCTGATAAACCCAGCTGTGGACTGGTCTGGCTGAGATGAAATGATTAATTGGCAGTGAACGGGCTGGAATGTTCCCTTTCCTTGTCAGAATCATGCCCAGCTCGGGGGTGGCCTTCGGACGGACTCAATATAAGTTGTCGAAGAGCCTATGGTTGGGTGGAACGTTGCAGTGACGTAGCTAGTTGCTTGGGGCAGTTCCAAAATGAAGATAAGTGTTTTTATGTCTATGTATTTACTTCTGCGATGTTTACTTAATGATTATTTTGATATGTTGGTTGAGCATGAATTGTGTGTGGATGTTATTTTAATTCCGCTGTGCATAATTGATTTGATTTACATCTGCACACTCATATTTAATTATATGAATATAATGAATGGGCTGAGATCATGTGAAAGCCCTGAATTTGGCATCATGTTCCCTGCCTTGCATTGGATAAATGGGTGGGTATGTGACAAGAAACATCCCCATTATAAGATCATATCTCGTTGGCATTATGAAGATTCCATTTGGAATGTCTATGTGGGGGTTTATGACCCCACAAATAGATCATACACCCCATGTAGGAATGTTATAGCATATTCCTTGGTGGTTTATGACCCACAAATAGATCATTATCCCCATATATGAATGTTATAGTGATATGCCCAAGCATTTTAGCATTGAACCATAACATAGGCATTGAGAACCATTTCTAGTGTTAGAAAGAGGAAAATGTCTATCATAACCCACTCGTAGGTTAATGATTCCCTATGGAGGGTATGCATGGTGGTTTGAGGCCTTGCACATGGACCATGAGCTTAGATTAAAAACAATTATGACCTATGACACTTATTTAACCTTATATCATAACATGGGCCTTCAAAACCATCCCGGGTGTGGACTTCCTCAAAATGGTGAACATATCTCGTATGCAATCTAAGACTCCCTATGTAGTCCTTATGTTATAATATAGGCATCCATGCATGGGCCATGAGCCCCAAGGCAATTAGTATGGCCTTCTACCCTAAATTTAGGCCTTCATCCATGATCCAAGCCATAGAAATCATCCTTTGTGTTACAAATATTTAATTAGAGATCATATCTTGCTTATAGGCCAAATGCAAATGTTATGGCCTAAAGCTATGTCTTTTGACCTTGGTCATTGCCTAAGTTACAAGAACTATCCATGGTTAACAAAAATTCATAAAAAGAGGCACTGTATATTTCTCACATGCCAATATTCCCTTTGTAGGGCCTTGTGGTGGCCTAGGGCCTACACATAGTTCATGAGCCCCAAGGAAAAATGTTTTGGCCCAACAACTTGAGTTTTTGCATCAAACCATGGCTTAGGGACTGAGAGCCATACTTGCTGTGTCAAAGCTCAAAATGGGAAACACATATTACTCATTGACTAAATATTCCCTATGTAGTACATAAGGGATTTATGGTGGTCTAGGGAATCACACATGACCCATGATCCCCTTACCCTTACACCTTATGTTTTGACTTGATAATATGGCCCAAGCAATGATAAGCATTCTTGGTCTCTTAGAGCCCGAAATGGCCATATCTTGTCTGTAAGACAAAGATTCCCCACATAGGGATGACATTATGGATTAGGGCCCATGCATGGGATTATGGCCTAGGACTTTATATATTTACCCCAAAACATGGACTGGACCATGAGAGCAATCCTTAGTGTTCCAAACTTGAAATGAACATGAAATTCCTCTTAAATGACGAAGATTCCCTTTACAGGGCTTGTGTGGTGGACATAGGCATATTAGTGTCTCCTTTAATCCTATAATACTTATGGAACTTGAACTCTTCACGAAATTGGAGTTGACTAAAGAAATAAATGGTTCCTTGACCATTAGGATATTTTGGAGTGACAAATATAGATAAGGTCCTTATGAATACTCCCCATGCTTCTAGTTGTTTGCTCGAATCATGATTGACCACATTAGTGACTCGGTCTAGGCTCTTGTAGACTTGGAATCACATTAGTTTCATAAGTGAAATGCGTGAATTCCTACTCAAAATCACCTAAGAAAAAAAGTACATCACGCACATTAAATAATCTAGGTAAATTATTTATAAGCAAACGAGAAATGCCTTAATAACAAGGTTTAAGGAAAATAGTGTCAAATGCTTATGCAGAGAATGGTAAAATAATGGTTCATTATAAAGGCCCATCAACAATTGTCTATTTGTCACATTGAAATGACACTAGCAACAATTACATCTTTGTCGAGGTGGTGTCTTTGCATGTAGGTGAATAAGAAGCAAGATGAAGTTGAGAAAGCCTTGGCTATGTTCTACCCTAGGTGCATAAAGATGTATGCAAAAAATGAGTACCCATTGAACATAATGGAATTTTATGGCATATGTGAAGAAAATCATTAGACAAGATAAAATGGTAATCAAAGACAAAATGAAAGTAGTTGCCTTCACATCAGTGAAAATTGTCCATATACCATTATTCACAACCTTCATCTAAATTATAACATGCCGATATTTCTCTTGCATATAACATGTCATTGTTGAGTCTAACACTCACCTCTTGAAGATATTTACCACGGACCATGGTCACCATAATTCGAACCCCTTCCTCCTTATGTTTTTGTAACAATGTTATTATTTGGTTCCATTAGGGCTTTGAGGCAATAAAAATAGTTGTAATGTCTTCAATATGGTTAAGGCATATATCACATAATATGTCAAATTATAGCCACTGGAATGATTTTATCTTGGATTTGTTCTAGCTTCAATCTAGGTATCCTTTCAAAAGTGGTATCTCTACAATACCTAAAATAAAGTTGTGGCCATAATAGAACAACCCTAAAGTAACTATTTTTCTATTAGCGTCATCTTCACTCTTTAGACTTCAATTTTTTGAAATCAATGTATTTATTGATAGGAACCCAATTCTAATATTTGTTTTTTTTTATAATGCACAATAAAAATAAAAAATGATGTAAATTTCATAGCCCTATTTTTCATCATGAAAATCCACATAAAAGAAAAATAAGAAAAAAATAAGGGCAAATTCTTCCCCTTTCTTTGCTAATGAAGTCCTCTCATGCCATTTATTATGTTATTTAATTATGAAAACAAACAATAAACAATACAACCAAGAATATGATAGAAATTCCCCTTTACAACTTCATTAAATCCAAGACCATTCAAGTAGGGAAACACCATACAATGATACTTTTATGGATTCTAAATAAAATCTTATTCTAATGCCAAAAGTGAGCTCGAAAGGTTGAATGGTATTTGAGAACTTCCGAAAATATAATTCGATGTTGGATGCATGTTATCGATTATGTAAATAATTTTTGGTGTTCCCAAATGGAGAATACGTGATACCCTAGACTACTACGACTATTAACAACCCAACATGGGTATTTGTCAATTTTCATTCTTCTATGCTAATTTATTACAATATGTTTGTTTAATTGTGAACTCCACACATATTTGATAGTGACTATATTTGGTTCCATTGAGTTTAATCTTGTTTGACTAAGATGTGGCTTCTTTTTGAGTTTGACAAGTGGACTTTTATTTTCTTACAAGTAAGAGGTCTAGGATAATTTTATTTTCAAATGTTATCAAATGATAATTTGATGAATTAATCCCACCAATCACATTTAAAAATTCCTTCCATTACTATGGGAATATCTAAAGAAACTCTAAAGTGAGCATGATGCAAGGGGTCTAGGATAAATCTTCTACAATGTTGTAATTTAAGTAGCCCGGGTATTTGGATTATGCATAAACCTTCACAAAATTCCATTGGGAGGGTGAGACATAATATCAAATTATGGCATCTTTATTTGGATATGGCCAATCTAATGTGATGTAGATTATTCCTTATCCCTATATATAGAGGCTAGGCCATTGCAATTATGATCTTTTGTCTAAAACATACAAACTACTAAAAGGGGTATCATGCATGTGTTCCACATTTAGCAAAATTGAGGGCCTTTTTGGAATTAAAACCCATGACACAGTATTAAAGAACCCCCAAGATGGAGATTGGGTTTATATCCCTCCTTCTCCATCCTCTCATGGTTATTCACCTCATGAGCGATTTTAATGAAGCAAGGAACCTTGGGGCATTCCAACCACTTTTGATCTCTGCCACTATTTAGGACAACCTTTCCATGAATTTTATAATGGCCCTCCCAAGAGATAGCAACAAATCTATCGTCATAGTGGTATTTCCATACCTAAAATGTCCACAAAATGTCTAATATGTTTCCATAAGGTACCCTCCTTCTAATGGCCTTGATGGAGGATCATGACTTGAGAAGGTCGTCTCCTTCAAAGGTGCACTTTTTTCTCTTTAATTTGAACTTTAAGAATCCCTCCTCCGCAAAATACAAATGGTGTATTGAGGGTATCACTATCCTATGATTCAGTATGTTGGTTCCATTAGGGGGCTTTGAGAACTATGAAGGTGTCTTAGGGCCTTCAGAATGGCATTATAGGGATGATCAACTTCTTGATAGGATTCTTCATCTGACAAAAAAAGTTTTCTTTTCGGCTTTTCGTGGATATAGCCATAGATGGAATTTTCGTGGCTATAGCCACAAACTTTAATCACAACATAATTTTGAGCATCAATTCAATATAATCTAGGATCTTATCTGAGAGAATAACATGCACAACATATCAATCACAAGAAGCAATAACAAGAGACAATAGACACACAGAGTTTCCTTGGGGAAAACCATAAAGGTGAAAAACTCCAATAACTTCCTCAGAGATAGATAGAGCAATGATACAAAACCCAAGTATAAGAGATAGTCTCCTAGCAGCATCTTCTCCTCCTCCACTAGTGCAAAACTCTCCAATGAGTGTATGGGTGAGAAAGTGAATGATCAAATAGAGTGCCTCCCGCACTCTATTTATACTTGACTTGACTTGCCTAATAACCTTTAATAGGTCGGCCTCAACTTAACCAATAAACATAATGATGACCAGGCCGACCCCCAATAAGGTGGTCTAATAACCCTTTAACCCACATGACTTATATAGGGGTGACCCCATCAAGGTTGTCTAATAACCCATCAAGTATAAGTTACAACACTTACAATATAAATGACGACACTTCCGTATAGAGGAATAATACCATCTCTATAGGAGTACAATATACATATGTGAAATACATTCCGAAGTTACATATACATCAACACTCCCTCTTAACTAGAAAGGTATTTCTCGACATAGATCTGCTAGCACAAGTCTTCTTCTCTAGATCATTGTCACTGGATCATCGTCATTGAATCATCGTCACTGCTGCTTCTAATTCAATCAATCTTCAATCTACTCGTCATAGGAAGTTCTACAGAGCCAATCCTTTTTCATACTGGATGTAGGCCCGCCACCTACAGGTCTTCATCATCTACATAGCCAGCCCTTTTCCATGCTGGATGTATCAACATCTACAGAGCCATCCCTTTTTCATGCTGGATGTATCAACATCTATAGAGCCATCCCTTTTTCATGCTGGATGTATCAAAATCTACAGAGCCAGTCCTTTTTCATACTGGATGTATCACATCTACAGAGCCAATCCTTTTTCATACTAGATGTATCACATCTATAGAGCCAGTCCTTTTTCATACTGGATGTATCACATATACAAAGCCAGTCCTTTTTCATACTGGATGTATCACATCTACAGAGCCAATCCTTATTCATACTAGATGTAACCTAGAACAAATATAAGATTTATCACCACAGAGCTAGTCCTTTTTCATACTAGATAAGACCTAGAACAAATCTAGGATTTATCACCATAGATCCAGTCCTTTTTCATACTGGATGTCACCTAGAACAAATCTAGGATTTATCACCATAGAGCCAGTCCTTTTTTAGACTGGATGTGACCTAGAACAAATCTAGGATTTATCATCACATAGCCAGTCCTTTTTAATATTGGATGTGACCTAGAACAAATCTAGGATTTATCACCATAGAGCCAGTCCTTTTTCATACTGGATGTAACCTAGAACAAATCTAGGTTTTATCATCACACAGCCTCGCAAGAGCACCCCAGGACTTATTACGGGAACACATCCCAACCTATCAAATCTCCCAGGTCAGTATAATATGTGATCATGGAACAACCTCGAAAGAGCATCCCAGGACTTACTATGGGCACACAACCCAACCTATCGGATCTCCCAGGTCAACATTACATGCCATAGGACATAGCCTATCCACAGCCATAGAGTATCAACCTCATACTCACCATACATCATCCTGATGTACTTCATCTCATGATCATCCCGATCAACAATGTATCCACCTAATACATATACACATACATGATCCACATGATAATATCAAGCATCCAACATGATGCATATACATAGCAGTAACTATAGCATCATCATGATGCTCATCACACAACGCTTACATCCACGGCCATGGGAAGGATCCTCCTCTCACCATGCTTGGAATGGATCCTGCAAATGTGTCAATCACTTCTTCCTCGAAGTGTCATCAATCTGAAGAACACCAAGCCTCTCTCTGAAGTACTCAAACTTCACTCTCGCTAGCGGTTTCGTCAACACATCTGCAACGTACTCATCCATCGCAACATACAGGAGCTTCACTGCTCCTCTCTGCACCATATCCCTGATATAGTGATATTTGATCTCAATGTGCTTTGACCTGTCATGGAACACCTGGTTCTCAGACAGCTTCATACAACTCTGGTTGTCACAAAAGATACCAGTAGCATCCAACGGGAGATCAAATAACTCAGACAGTAGCTTCCTAAGCCATACTTCCTCACAACTAGCCGAACAAGCTACAACATACTCTGCTTCGGTTGTACTGAGTGCTACGTAGGACTGCTTCATGCTAAACCAAGAGATCACACCTGATCCCATACTGAAGCAACACCTAGAAGTGCTTTTCCTATATGTAGCACTGTCTGCCTAGTCCGAATCAACATAACCCTGTAGGTTAAACTTTTGATTCGTATCATACTTGATCCCATAGTCAATTGTACCCTTCAGGTACCTTAGAATATGCTTTGTAGCTATCAGGTGAACATGTCTCGGATCTATCAAGTACTAGCTCAAGGTGTTCACCACAAAGCAGATATCTGGTCTCGTATTCGTCAGGTACATAAAGGACCCAATCATCTAACGATACATTGTGGCATCAACCAAATCAGATGAAGCATCACACAGAAGCTTCAAGTTTGATGCCATAGGTGTGGCCATGTCCTTGTAGTCCATCATCCCAAACCTCTTCAGGATCTCTACTGCATACTTACCTTGTCCAAGGAAGATTCCATCTGCACTCTACCACACCTCCATGACTAGAAAGTAGTGTATCCTCCCCAAGTCTATAACATACTCTTTTTGCTGGAAAACATTTTGCGTTAGAAACATTATTATAACTTTTATTGTAAAGTTTTATATTGGACAGGTGTCCAAGGATGACTGTAATTTGCACAATATATTATTATTAAATAAATAAAATAGGAGACAAATACCTAAGAGGACTTTTGAAAGAGTGGTTACTGATCCACTAGGTGGAATGGAATCTAGGGTAGAAGGCAATGGACAAGTGGAAGCATCATGATGCAACTAACTAGTTGTTGGTATGGGAAAACTCCCTTGAAATGTGGTCATAGTGCCCTGAAAGATGGCACTGGAGCTTGAGGCTCATTTATTCCAAACTGACCACTAAAAGACCTAGGCAGTCTATATAATAGCCATCAAATTATGAACTGAGGTTCATCACTTTTCCTGACGAGGAAATTTACCATGGGGTTTTACTGTGTTTGCACCCAAGAGATTTGATGAGGGGATATGCTATGTTGTTGATCATGTTGTGAGTCCGCCGAACTGTTATTGAGTTCAGGAGGTTGATGCCGAGTGGAGAAGGCATATTATTTCAGGAGGTTGATGCTGAGTGCATAAGGAATTTTTGAGTGCCTTGCTTCTACACAGATTCCACCCACTTATTGGATCAGTAATCAGGCTCGGGGGTTCACTAGAAGCCAGCAGTTGAGCTGCTTCTTCTGAAACATGTTGGGAGGAACAAGCCTCCTTGGGTGTTTGTCGGCCCTATCATCATTTACTGGTTCTATTGTCTTATGTATTTTGTATATTTTAAACTTCTGTTGTTTATTTAACTTTTACTATTCATTTTATAAGTTTATTTTAGTTTTCTGAGTGAATTAATAATTCTGTATGAATTTTATTTGAATAAATGAATTAGCTTCTGCATTTTTCCCCATGCAAAAAGGAACATCATCGTACTCCAGTACAGAGACAGATTAAGGTAGATAGATATGATAGGCAATATAGCCATGTGAATGAGAAGATGCAAATGATGTATCTCTTAAGTTACTGTTTACTGTAAATTTTCTATGTGTACATACATCAGTGTTTTTCCTTGTTATTTCTGCACAAACAATTATTCTCAGAATTTACAGTATGTTTTCTACATTTTATAAATATCACATTGTTTAGAAATAAATAATTTTCCTTTTTGAAAATCATATGAATTATTTTCTATATCGTAAAGTTGTAGAATAGATCCAAACATACAACATATTGATATCAATTTCTTTTATAAATGATGCATAGTAATAAATGCAAATTATTCATGTACAGAACCATCTACTCTTAGCACTGTATAAATACTTTGTATTTCTCTTATTTAGAAACAGATTGTCAAACCCTAAACACTTGACTAAACCGTATATCCATTTGTTATACGAATTTATCCAATATATAGAGTCATTAATTTTTAAACAGAGCCAAGTTAGGATTTCCTTATCACAAACAGTTATGCACTTTTAACTTCGCATCACCCTTCTAAAAGTTGAAAGTGAAACTGTTATCAATCCACTTTACAATTATAAAATCTAGATAACATTCTGGTGTTGTTCTTCAAGTTTTCCTTTATTACTTTGACAACAGAACAAACCAGATAGAACCAACGAGAAAGACAAACTTAGATGCCAATATATTATCGAAGAGCAACAACAACATCTATACATTCCAAAACAAAGACTAAACCCTAACCTTGAAAATATTCATAAGTTTGACACATAGCCACATTTGTTACAAATCAACGATGCCGCATATAGGCCGAAGCCTATTATGTAATACAAACATATAACCATTGTTTAAAAGACAGTAGCAGCATTTTCACTTTTCTTACATAGCATCCGATTTCCTTTCCTAATGTTTAAACATTTCATAAGTTCGAAGTCCATAAAGAAAACGATAGCAACAGGAGTGTTCAAACCTAGTTGCACAACCATTATCGTATCACATCAAATTTGAACATAGAGGTCTGTTGACACATAAACTCTTTCCACTTTATAAATCAATGAGTCACATTTTTTTTTCACGGGCCAAGTCCCAAAACAACGAACACAAAACAGTCACAACAACATAAGTTTTTGCAAATATTCTTTTATATTATCAACCCAACAGAGTTTGAAACCTTTTTTAACGGAGGAACATTTCCCAGTTCAAAACTCAAAACCCAAACACTATACAGTAACACTACAAACTATTACATCGACTCTGCAAATCGAGAAGTAACCTAACATAGGCGTAACATGAAGCAACACAGATTTCAAACCGATTTCTAGAACAGGTGTTACAACTTCAAGCGTTTGCCACACATCTGCCAGGAGAACCTACGGAGGGTTTGCCACCGGGGCTAACCATTTTATAGCGTTCCATCCATTGCTATCATAACCTAGCACTGAAAAATCCACCACGAAGGCAATACCTACCACACGAACTACAAGAAGTTAACAATGAGTTTGAACAAATATTGATAAACCAAAAATGTATTACATAAACATTGTTACGAGATGACTTACATTCAATTTGACAGTCGGATGGAATGCTTCCTGCTTCCAATTCCTCCATCCAACGCTACAAGGAGGCATGCAACAGAACCTTAAACAAACTCAAAGTCAAAACCTCACCAAAAACCTAAACTATCACATGCCGAAAGCCACAGGGATTCATTTCTTTACACTCAGTAAACTCTAGCAACTTATACAGTAGGTTTCACAATAAAAATTATAGAGAATGGAGACACAGAGCCATCACAAACCACCCAGAGTCGATCCCTGCTAACCAGCGGCCTATCGGCCTCCTCCCCAAACAAAAACACCAAATGAATGCGTTAAGGAAAACAACAAACATTATTGCGAGAATGCTTAGGGTTTCATATCTCAATGATTGAGGGAACATATCAACGATCAAGGCTTAGCCAGCAAAGCCATGATAGTACCAAGGCAGAGATATGACCAAGCAACATTAATAACCTCATTAAATAACCAACACAGTTGGAGTGCCATATCACCAAGGCTGATCTTATAGCTCGGCGAGCTATCACCAATCTTACCACTATATCACATGGAACCAGTAACAAGTAAGAGCCATCAAAGCATACCACTACCATCACATAGGATTACATTTAATGTCGGGATTTACATATCACACGCGAGGCCATTACCTGCAACTACATTTAATTCCTGTCAGCATCGAGCTATGGTTACAATGAAATCTCGGGATTGTATCACTGCTACATTACAACTGTATTACAAACCGTGGAATAGTATTCAAACCATAGGTTAATACATTATCACTACCATAATACAACATTTGTATAGTTTCAACCATAAGACATTATTATATCATGATAATACATTCACGCTATGAGTATTAACCATGTTCTAGTTCACATAGCATATATGCCTTGCAATCCGAACCATAGGAAATTTGCATATAGTGTTTCCCAATGCTATTCAATTCGCATAGTTTTATATGTTGCCAAATCAAAATACTTGATATATTTTTTATATCAAGCACGTATTAGAAATCAATACAATGCCTTAGTTTGTAGGCGCTACCATAATTTTGACATTTAAACTCATGCATATAATAAACATGCATTACAATTACAAAAGCTAGGTCATTTTGCATAAGGTTATTGTAATGAAAATCTAACCCTCACACTATTTAGAAAGCTAGGGTCTGACCAACAAATCTTATGTGTTGCATACGATTTATGTCAAGCAGCATCTTGTTTATAAAATGACATAACAGAACATCATTACATTGGCTTTTCAAACTTAATACATTGCAAATGTCAATTCCCAGGAGTTCCACTTTAATCTAATAGTGGCACTATCTTCCCGGGGTCATTCATTGATCAACCCTGTTGCATTTTCAGACTAATAATCTAAGCTATATTACCACTGATCCTTCCAACCGATACAACAAAAGTATAGTGTAAAACATTGATAGCGACACATAAAAATGTTATCATAAAGACGATACAAGTTGATAAAGATAAACCAAATTTACATACCATCGACATCTTCATGCACGGCAATATATACATTTATCTTAAAAACAGAGATGACAAGATGAAGCTTATAACTTGTCTTGAAAAACTGAAATTACTCTATTACCTTACCTACAGATCTGCGAAATAAAAGAATCCAATGCTTTAGCTATCAAAGCTAAGTAAACCCAAGGGCACCCTGTAGGAACCCCTTCAGAAATATGCAAACAATTCATCAATATTGTTACCAAATCATTACACATAACGAAATAAACATTGTTCTGTCGCATCTTATTTATAACCAAGTATCTTTTTATGTTTGAGAATAAATACAATGATTTTATGAAGCTGTTATTATCTATTAATTAAATTACTTTCATTCCGCAGATAGCATTTCTCTTATGATTTAGGCTATATCAAAAAATTTTAATTTTTGCAATTTTTGGGATGTTACAGAGGAATGATTATGTACTAGGAGTAAGCCCTGATGTAAATTGAGTGTTGGGCATAATCCCTGGAGCAATCCAAGCTTGATAAATGAATACCGGATCCGAGGCCACTTGAATATTCTAGATGTGCCTCACAACCACATTCACAACCACATTCTAGCACTAGTGTTGAGCAGGAATCTTTGGAATTGCACTAGTGTAACCTCCATGTGAAAGTGTTGAGTTAAAAAGCTCTAAAGAGCACTCGGGGTTACTAGATCTCAAAGTGTTGAGTCATAAAGACTCTAAATAACACTTCTACTTTCATCACATTTATTTAAATTGGTTAAATGATTCATATTCTATCTATCATCAAATACTGCAAGAACTACCATGTTAAACGAGGGAATCCAACATGCAAGAGAGAGACTAGAGGTGCATATCCAAGATTACCAAAAGACCGTCCAAAGAATTGGACCTTGTCCTTAATGTTAAAATAAGTACCATGTGAAGATACATAATTAAATAAAAGATAATTACCTTGACTTAAGGTATGGATTTACTAAGAGTAGCCTTTTATGAATAACATGCATAAAAGTCTCAAAGTTACATATTATTATTAAAACCTTTAATAATAATGATGTTAATTATTTATTTATAAAAATATTTATTGCATATAGTTATGGATAGTTGGCTGCAACATAATTAAATATTATTAATAAGGTTAAGGTAGGAAGTGTAAGTAGTATTATTATTATGAGAAATTTTATTTAAAATCACTTCTAGTTAAAACAAATGAAAAGTCCTAGTTCAACAAGAACTAGATATTTGATAAATATATCTTTTAAAGAATATTAATTATTTAACTTAAAGAAACTAAATAATTATTCAAACAACCATAATTCAAGACTCCCCTACTTAAAGAGGGCAGATCCCAAGTTTAAGGGGATCTTTTTTTCATTATCATTCTCTTATGGTAATTAGAGAGAATTCTCTGGTCCAAGAACTGAAGCAGCTGCATATAATTTTCTAGATCTGAACCAGTACTGAACATAGTTCCTCTATATATTATTACATGTTGGAACTAGCTCGGGGGGATCCAGTTAGAACTAGGAACGGTCTAAGGGTCATGGTTGGCACGGGGGGTTCACTAGTGAGGCAATATCATATCACGTCCATTCATATTGGAGGGTTGAATACTCTTAAAAACCTCAAAAATATATTGCCCCATATTAAGGGGTCAAGGGGTTTTTTTTATTTGAAATAGTAATATAAATATTGGGGGTTATTTTATTTGGGAGTGTTGAGGAATAACCTCCAAATCGTGGGATGGATTCATACGTCCAAATCACGGGCTCAATTCATACCCACCTAAGACTTAAGGACCTTCCATTTTTATTTGATATTGCTTATGATCCTAAGTTTTGAATAAATTTGATAATAGTGTACCAATGATAATATCGATGGAAGTCTCTTTGGATTATTGTCCTTGAGCAATGTAACATCCCGATAATTTCATAAAATTTTAAAAAAAAATTATACCAGCATTAAATATTAAAATTGTGATTGCGGAAGTAATAAATGCTTGTTAAGGCAGTATTAAATAATAAAGTCATTAATGTATATAACAATTTAACTACTATGTCCTTTTAACTAATGATGTTTAAGACAGTGATGTGTCTTACCTCCATAAAAATGATTACGACACTAATTTGTTTGTAGTTGTAATAACTGAAATTTCAAAACAATATAAGACGGAGTTCTCCTTGACAAGGTACTGACAGTTTTAATTTCAGAATGGTGATGAAAGGGTTCCTGCGAGGTGCCCCGAGACTTACTTAGCTAATTAGCTAAAGAATTTGTACTTGTCCTTCTTGCGAATATTCGCAGGTAAGGATAACAATGACAAAACAATGTTTAAGAGTATTTATATTTTCCAATTAGTCGTCTTATTTGGTTAAAGAAATTATAAGTACCTCCTTGTTTTAGGTATGGAATTCTATCCAAGTTCTAAATGTATTATTTCAAAAAAAAATACAAGTTGCAGAAGTTAATAATATTTACACAGGGTTCAAAAGTACATTATCTTGGTAGAAATATCTATGCTTAAAAATCTTAAGATTAATTACTAGATTTGAAGAATGAATTGCTAATATGATTCTCCCAATATTTTCCAATTCATGAAACCTTTTACTACCAGGTGAAACGATTGATGGAAAAATTCAATTTGAACTTTATTCCTTTATTATAACATCAAGTTTCACTTACTATTTCAATGCTTGGTATTTTATTTAAGATAACTATGGTAGCTTCTACTTTCTCCATTTATAATTTATATATATATGGATATAGTCTTGATATTTATAAAGTCAAAATCATATTTTATTTAAGAACATAATACAATATAAGTGTGGACCCTTTTTAACTATAGAGTGAACCATTCTAATGTGATATTGGTGCATTATTATAATAAACAACTTTTATATGGTTTATTGTAATAATATTACAATGTACCAATATTATTTTCTAACCTAAGTTCTAACTATCTAAATCTTATATGCATGCGATTATTACCAATACAAACTTTTGATTTATGTAATCATGCATTCGATGGTTAATACCATAGCAATGAAGCGATATACAATGCAATCCTGACCTTACTCTATGTATTGATAATGAATGACATTACACCAAGCATTAAATACGACACTGGTAAGGAAGTGACGGTTATTAATGTCGTTGCTACATCGATCTAACAGGTTGATGGTGTCTCGTCCAAACATTAATGGTTCTGAACCAACTCTTTAGTGGAGTGTAATGCTGTCTATCCACGTTTTCAAACCACGTGAAGCCTGGTTAAAATGTGACTCACGAAATCAAACTATGCGTAGTGAACAAGCAGCTCTCCTTCGAACTGTACATGGGATTGACTCCTTGGCATGCAGCGTTGGCATTTTCGTAGCTGTTACAATAAATGAGGTATTTATGTTATGGTTGCCCGATTCTCAAAGCATCAGGCTGTCACCTTCTCGCTCGTCGATCACAATAGATCTGGGTCGTTGAATGATAAACCCTAAATTCTCATTGTAAGTAATGCTGGAGGGTTTCTCAGTCTTCACTTTTAGGTTTTGGAGTTAGAGTGTGAGGCCGACACACTGCTAAAACTTAGGGTTAGAAAGTTTGCTTGGAGTTTGGAACCCGCGACCTCTGCGTTATTTTAATGGTGTTTTGCAGACCTGTAAGTGAATGCTCAATAGTTGATACCACGACCTTGGTGTGGTTTCTATTTCAGGGTGAAAGTCTATTTTTACAGTGCCGGGGTTGGATCTTTGGCCTTTCCACTCAAGGTAATAAGTCTCTATGTTCCATCATTGAAATTTGAGTTTTCATAAATCCTTTATTTTGATTCATTCTAATTTATTTAGATGTATGTTTCATTTGCAGGGTCAATCAAAGGTCTAACATCCAAGCTTGTTGGAAAAATGAACGTCGAGGACTCCACCATCCTAGTAAGTCTCAGGTTCATCGGGTAAGTGAATTCTTTTTTTCTCTGTTCTATATGAAAAATTGTAGTCTGCTCTTAAAAATTCAGCTGTAGGGTTGTTATATAGTTCCACTAGTATTTATATAATGTATAATAGGGTCTTTAGGTTTCCTTTGAACAGATTTATTTCAATCAAAATCTAGATTTAAAGCATTATCATATTTAAAGCATTATCAGATTTAAAGCATTATCAAACTCTGATAATGCTTTAAATTTGAACAGAGTTATTTCTACCGAACTCTTATAAAATTTATAACCAGAAGGAGATCCCTTTGCTAGCATACTTCATCTTCAACATGAAATTAGTCCCTTGGATTGTGCACTGGTCTGCTTGTGTCAGCCCACGAGCATGCGAGAGAGAAGGACACAAGAAGGAAGGAAATGATAATCTTGACATCAAAGAAAACCGCCCTGTGCCAAATATGCCTTGCAATTGCCTCCACAATCACCTTGCAAGACGTGCAATCATAGCATGAGATTGGTGGTTTGCAACAACCTACCTGCCGAAGAAACAATTGAATAGAATAGAGGTAAAATGCTTCGTCCAAGTACCTTCATATTCTAAGTGCCACGCATATGTGAAGAGTTGCGAGCATTTTCCATAGCCTGTAAGATCTATATGAAAAAAAACAAAAAGAAATGATACCTGAATTAGTTGTAAATACAAGTCATTTACATCCCTGCACTGGAAAATGTTAGATTAGCGGATGTAACTACTGATACTCTTCTAGTTATTCTCATCTTTCATGTAATTTTAGATCCAATTACTCCCTGACCTCATCACCATCAATGAAAATACTTCATAAAAAGAAGAGGAATAACTTAACTAACGTGTAGGCCTTGATCAAAAGAGTTATATGACAAGCAGTAGCAGTAACAGTACTATAAAAACCCAAATTAGAAATTAGCAGTAGGATAAGGCGCAGGAGGATCATTGGCATTTCCATGAGTTGTATGCACACTACTACAGAAAGGGTGGTTTTGAGACGTATGTTTGAGACAATAATCACATATTGTCTCAAACCTACCCACTTTTTTTTTTAATATTTTCAATTGCTTTTTCAGGACTCCTTTCATCTCAAGGGAGACATATTACGGGAAGGAAGGCAAAAGACCATAGGTTGAAGAAAATAGTGGAAAAAGGCGCTCTAGTGTATCAAATAGAACCCCGTGAAAACCCTTGTTCTGTCGAAGAATGGCGCCTGCTGCAAATTAACGAAGATTTGGTAGGCATTAAGATCAATGAATCCTTTGCCAAGTGTTTCGCTCACAACAAGCCACCATAGGCCGTCCACCGCTTGCAGGAGCTCAAGAAACATGATGAAGTCGGTGGTTCCCACTCCTATTCCGACTCCTCCAACGAAGACGAAGACAAAGATGGCCTTATCCTGAAAAGCACAGAGATTTAGATTTATGAAACCCTTGCCAAGATCAAGAAGAAGGACCTTTCGGATTTATCAGAAAGACGCTACACTCTATAATGAATACGGGAAATAAGAGGAAGTTGCAGAGAAGCCGAAGAAGAAAATGGATTTGTATCTCAAGGATGCTATGGCTCAACATTTGCTTGAAAATGCCCCCGATTTTGAAGAAAAAACGGCTAGAAATGTATCAAAGAGCTATTTAGAGGAGCAGGATAAGCTGAAGTGGGCGTTCTCGAGGTTGGTGATAGTGATGATGAAGATGGCGGGGTTTTTCTTACTGTGAAGTAGAAGCCGACAGAGGAGGTCCACCATGAGAAGAAAGAGGAAGAGAGGTTGTTGCCAAGGCCAGGCAGTAGGCCAAAGATGTCACCATTGCCAGGAAATTGAACATGTATTTTGGTAAGGACGATTATTTGGATGAGAATGATAGTTTTGTGAAGAATTATTTGATGAATAAAGGGTGGATTGAAAGGGAAATCAAGGGTTTTGATTATCGGGATGTCGTTGGGGTTTCTGAGGACGAGAATGAATTGGAGGAGCAAGATAGGCGGATTGTAGTTTTAGGTTCAAGGAGGGTGTTGGGGATCAGGTGTTGGGTCATCCAAGGTTTGCTGAGGGTTCTATCAGGAAGAAGCCAAATGCGAGGAAGCTTCAAAGGAAGAACAAGCAGGAGAGACTGGCTTTGGTTGAGTATGAGAGGAAGTAGTTGAAACACTTGAAGAATGTTAACAAGAGGGATATTTTTGGAAATGCTTGAGAATATCAACATTGTAGCAGGGGTCGGAGGTGATTAGGGGAATGTTGTGGATGACGAGGATCTAGACGAGGACTTCGATCCTATGGAAGAAGATGAGGGAGGAATTTAGGGATGAGTACTATGGGGCCGAAGATCCAGATGAGAAGTTTCAGGGGCATGACGTGGATTACTTGGAGAAGCTAGATTTTGATGTTGAGGATGAGTTGTTGGGTTTTCCCAAAGGTTGCAAGGATGGGTAGAAAGATGATGGGTTTAATGTTGCAAGGTAGAAGGCGAAAGCATGCTGAAGATAAGATCTAGTATCGGTCGAAGATGGTGCAGGGGAAGATGAAGCTGAATATGAAGACGCAGGGGAAGATGAAGATGAATTTTATGAAGATGGATATGAAGGGGCAGAGCAAGATGAAGCTGATCAAGATGAAGACGAGGAAGTGACAATTATTATCCCCCTGTCAAAGCTAATAGAATACAGAAAGGTGCCCTTTAGAATGAATAAAACTAAGAAGTAATGGTGATAAGTCTGTTGTCCATGTTGTGAAACTACCACTCAAGAGTTTTTGACACTACAACAATGAACCCAATGTCATTTTTCCGAATGATTGTAGTTTACGAAGATTGAATAAGGATGTAAGTTTGTGAACCCTGAGTAATTTGTCCTTGCTTGCAACTTTTTTAACAATCTGAAGTTTGGCTATATACAATCAGCCTGAGAGATTTTTCTCGTTGAAACATAAGCTGGAGCATGCTATTTTTTTGTTAGCTTCCTTTGTGTAATTAAAATTGTAATCATAAAAGTTCAAGTTAAGTGCATCTTTTTCCTCTCTTATATATTTGTGAGTTAGGCTGTGGACCAATAGATGCTTTCATATAAGCTCCCTCCCCAAATTCTCTGTCATGTGCTGAATATCAATTTGGAGTTGTTTCCTGAATTTCTTTATTCCATCAACTAAGTCTTTATCTGCATGAATGTTTGATGCAACGAATGATAAGACACAGAGAGAGAATCAGAGGAATGCTAGTTATTCGATAATGTACTTCATATATTGTAGTCTTCCTTAAATGTGTTGTTTAGAGAAACCGTTGATATCTCCATCCAACACTCCTCATATGTTATGTAAGACGCTAATGGATTATGATACAAGTACCCATGGGGTTTTCAGTTCCTTGAAGTGCTGTAGAGGACTGCATTCTACCCTTGGTAAGTTTTGATATAGGTTTTGTTGGTGTGACTGTAACAATCTGCACATATGGTATCATACTAGGAATCTGCAAAGCCTTCATAGCAAATAAGACTATTTCGAAGGTTTCCAATGCATTAACTATTATATAAAAATGACATGCTGCAGATTTATAGTCAACAAAGTCCTTCTCAAGAACTTGCAAAGGATTTGCATCCAAGATAATGGAGATTCCGGCACATATTAAGGGGTATGTAAGTAGTCATTGTAGTTCACATGTTTCTATTTTGTGTTTGAGCCCTTCCAACAGAGTAAGTTGGTGACCCATTACTCTTCCCTATTAGTGCAACTTTGAAATGTTCTAAAAGACTGAATATCAAAGGCTGAAACCTTTTCCCTTCCATTGCCTTGTTTAAAAGTTTGTGCTTATTTTGAATATTAGAAGGCCCAATTCCATCCTTCTCAAGGTCGTTATATGTGATGGCCTAATGGGACAATACATAATGACCACCACGACCATGCATCAAACATGGTTGTTAATTCTGTTTGAAATCCTTGTGATTGAATTGTAACATCATCCAAGGTTATAATGTTTATTTTCAGATTTTTTTGTGATGGAGTAGTTTCCGCAAAGCTTTTCCATGTTGAGTAAGCATGGATTAGTGATGTAAATCTTAAATTTTTCAACTGTAGTTTTCATGTAAACATTCTTAGACTTAGATTGTATCTAATCATTGATTAGAATCGAGAATTTCATGTCATACCTGGGATCATTTTGCAGCTCATCCACACAGGCATTTGTTGACTACTGGAAGGAGTCCCTTTGTTAGTTACAAAAGGCTTGTTGCTGGAGATGTTGTACTCTTTCTATGGTATGCCCCAATCTTTTGGGAATTCATTGTTCATGTTGAAAGACCTACTGTTACTTATCACTAGGGCTATCTCACATAGCATTTTTCTATATTTTAACATTGTACTTTTTGTCACAAACATGGATGAAAATGGAGAATTGAGTTTAGGAATTCAAAGAGATTCCCAGCAACAAAGCAATGTACCTTCTTCAATGCTCTCCAGCCATGAAATATACTCAAGTGTGCTAGTTGTTGTAGCTCATGCAGTTGCCACAAAAAGTATGTTCCACATTTTCTACAATCCAAGGTATAGTTACTAATCACATTATATTCTTCAACTTGTGGAAGATACATAGAATAACAAGTCTATACTTTGGGGTTTGTAGAAGAACCTATACAAAGTAGGTATTGTCCAGGGAAAGGTCTAATGGGGATTACTTGGCTACTGATTCCTGGTATAATGTTATGATCATGCTTAGCAAACCTCTGCACTTCATTTTTTCTTTGTTTTGTTAAAATTTTAATTTAAAGTAGAGCATAACAAATTCAATGAGCTTCTTGACTGCCATGTTTGTAGTTTTTGCATTATTGTGTGATATTCTCAATTGTAATTTTTTATTTTTTTATCTTCTATAATTGCAAAAGCACCATTTTGCTTTGGAAACATTCTAGGGAAGGTTTTTCTGGTTACAATTGGGAGTAGCGTACAAGATCATTAAGTTCAAATAAAAGGCAATATATAGTCTTGTGTCTTCCCTTCATTTTTTACTATATTCAGGCACATTCATGCAGTGCTTATGAAAATATGGAGATGTTCAGAATTAGATCTGCACTGATGTGTAATGTGTATTGTGTCTCTTTAGGTACTGTTGAATTTTCAATCACTGACAAACAGGTATATTCCTCCTCTTAATACTATTTGTATATTGCCATTGTTTGCTCATCTAGTTTGACATTCATTATAATTTTGTGATTCTTGGAGATTGTTTGACCAGAGTCCTATATTTGCATATTCTTCTTTCTTGGCCACATTCTATAGTAGGACGAGTTGTTGTTATACATTGATCCGGATGATCTTGGCAAAGGTTAGTGTCATTGATTGGAAAGCTTGTTGCAAATAGATTAGCATTTCTTTAGTGACTTACTTTCACTTGTAATATTCATTTCCAGTACTTTGGTCATCAAAATTTCATATGGTTGTATATTACTGGAGTTTTAGACATTCAAATATTGTTATTTAATCCACTTACTTCACGAAGGCTTTTTTTGTTTGGTTAAATTTTAATCTTCCATGATATTTAACATATTTTTATGTCCATATATATATGGGTATTTGATATTAGTGGAAAAACTTTACTAATTATGTTAATGTGATTCTTTCATATAGATGTGTGGGTAATTGTGAAATCATTTGCGTATAATCATGTTCGGGGTTTTTTATTGGCTCTTGATGCAGGGTTGAGTATCTCATTCTAGATGAGTCGAATAAGCTATTTGAACTTGGATTTATTGAGCAAATTGATTCAGTAGAAAATGTTTGCTCAAGTCCCTCATTTGTACGTTCATTATTTAGTGCTACGTTGCACGATTCCATTGAGGAGCTTTCTTGCACCATCATGCATGATGCAATACGAATAATTGTTGGTAGAAAGTGAGTTACATAAAATTAATTTTTTCCTACGCTATACCTTTCATTTCTATATTTTGATATTTACTAGGATTCTTAATGTCATGACAGGAGCAACTTTTGAATGCATTTAATGTATTACACAGATTTCCAAGTATCTGCACTATTTTAACCAGGGGGTATATCTTCTTATGTAAAAAGCATCATAGTTGATACAACAGAAATTGAAGTTTGTTGGAAATGAGGAAGGAAAGTTGCTTGCTCTTCGTCAGATTTTTGGGGAGGTATGTTTGAAAAAATCCACGAGTATCTCTTGTCCTGCAACACTGCTATGTATTGTTTTTCATATATTATCTTTATATCTGGTGTGGTGTTGCTATTCTATCTTCAATATTGTATTTCATTGTTTTCATCTAAATTAATTTTAATTAAATTCTGAATTAAAAAAATGTAAATTTATTTCAATACTCTGACCCCAACCCTTGACATTCCGCTGTGTTACCTTCATTGGAAAGTGGTAGTAGAAAAGTCCATATTGTCATTATCAACATTCATTAGCAGTGGAAGCTTTATCACAAACATTGTAGAGTCAAATATTTCGAAGTTTGGACCTTAGGTTTCTTTTCAACACCTTCAAGGGTTGAGATCACTTGGGGATTAATCGTATTATTTTGTTTAAATTTGAATTTATTTCGTTTGTTTAAAATTTGATGAGTTTTATTTAATTTTAAATATATCAAAATTATCTAAAACTCAATTAAAGTTTTAAATTCGGATGCAACATTGAATTCCACAATAATATAAAATTAAATAAAATCTATTAAGTATAAACAAAATTTTTAATTATAAACAATAAAATTAAATAAAACAATTTTAAAATTAATATATGTTAATTATAATTAATAAATGTTTATTATAAAATAAAATTGATGGTTTTAACATTATAGTTATTTGTTTGCTAGAATTTCTCTAATTTGGCCTTTGGCTTAAGAAACCATGATGAGACCCACACCTTAACCAAATGAGCTACCGGAAATTGACAACATCATAATTATACTTATTTATTAATATTACTCTTTATTAATCCTCGTTCTAACTTGTGTTTAATGTGCCATGAAGTGATGGAGCTTACCTTTACATTTAACTCTAAATGATTCCCAAAGGTGTGGTGAATAATATGGACTAACATTATTACCTTCAGATCAAGAATTTAGGCTTCAAGACTCCTACTTATGCTAAATATATTGTGCTCTGCCTCTTATCCATTTGTACATGTCAATTTGATTGTTGGATGTTTTATTCAAAGAAGGATCACGGTATATGGCTTAATGAGATGGTCTCATTTATTTTGAGATACCCTTCATTACTTCGAGTGCCATTGTTTTCCCTTTCATCACCTTTATGGTTTTGATAATGAAGAACATGGAAGAAATTGAGGGTGTTGAGGTTCTTGATCTCATAATTTATTATTTCAATCCATCTAGTGAGAGTGATGTATTTGAGAGAGGTGACACCATGAAACAAATTGATTATAATTTATGAGTCTCCAAACACTTCGAGGCATTCTAATACTAGAAGACAAGCTTGTAAGAGGCCTTGATAAAGAACAATAGCTTCTGCTTGATTGTTTGTGTTTTTTCCTAGTTCTCATTCGTAGTGTAGTTCTTATTTCCTACTGGGATCCAAAAGTACCCCTCTTGCACCTATATCCCCTAGGTATCCCTTTGAGGCTCCATCAAAGAACATGATGCTTTTTATTTACATAATTTTCCCATTTTGGAACTCATCATTGAACAGCTTCAATTTCTATTTCTTGTCTACTTGAGAGATGATGACTTTTTTTTGCAAAGACGGTGGTTCCAACATATCCCTTAACTAGTCCCTTTCATTTTTATCTAACTGTTGCATATTCTGATTTAAAGCCTTCTTAGTTTGAAGGTAATATTTTCATAGCCTGCGAGCTTTTATGGCTATTCTTCGAGGGTTGTCACACTGCTCTTGAAAAATAGTGTCATTCCTAGATAACCACACATTCGAGCAAAGATACTTGGGGAGAATATTCCAAACTCTTTTAAGAAGAGGTTTTATTTGAAAATTTCCTTTGTGTTCGATATTCTAGAAGGGCTCAAAAGTCCTCTCTGCTATAAATATTAGTAGTTAATAGTTTTTCATGCACTAGAATATGGAATTGATTATATTAACTTTGGAAATGCCGTTTGGATTCCACACATACTTCCACATCCTGGAATTCCGAGGAAGAGGAAGATTTTGTAGTTCTGAATTGTATCCTCTCTTTTGTTACTGGGAGCACAACCGTCCAAGGCTATGTGTAGCTCATTCAAAAGAGGCATCAATTTTTAATGAGTGTTAAGAACTTTCTAGCCTATCCATTTATCATTACTCTCATTCCAATTTGAAATATCGCATGAGCTTTTCATTCCTTGCTCATCCATCCACTGTTTCAGATGTATAAGATTTTTTTTTTGCGTCAGAGGAGGCCTCCCCATTATGTTGTTTGCTTATACTAAGATGCGTAAGGGCTCCTTTTTGTTACAACTTGATAATATGATATAAAGGGGATATTAAAAATGGGTTGATAAAAATAGATACGTGCAATATTTGGTGAAAGTTGGGGTTTTCTTAATTGGAAAGGTATATTAGGAGGGGAGTTCAACAATACAATTTTAGGAGGAGTTTTCCAATATTTAGTGAAATTAGGGATATTCTTTAATATCCTATGAACGGTCGTGCTATGTAACAAGTTCACTGAGTGAACCCCCCGTGATGGTTGGGAGGAACATGGTAGCCCCAAAGTTATTAAGCTAAGAAATTAGTATAATAGGTCAGCTAAGCTCAAAAGTTTATGCATTAACTATTGTTTGAGTGTGCAGGCTTCTATAGAAGAGGATCAAGTTCCAAAGAAACCAGGTATGTAGTATTAATTTTCCCATTTCCAATTATAGTAGATGTTAGGATTTTAGACTAGAATTGATGTTTCAACATTGTTTTTAATTCTTAACCCAAATATTATCAACTCATAGGTTTGGACCAGAAACTAGTGGAGGGTCTAGCAGGTCTAGCCTAGCTAGCATGTGCTCGACATCACACCAACATAAATTTAGGAACCCTATCATTTCTTTTTGAATGAATTTTACCAATATGCATTTCTCCTTTGTTTCCATACTATTTTCTAATCTAGGGTCATTACTCCTTTAAATTAGTTACGTTTTCTGGTTAGAATCATTTCAGCAATTCATAGGTACAGGGTCTACTTCTGCCTTTATTTCTTTTATTATCCCTTAATAAAGATTGGGTCTAGCAAAGGTATTTGACTACATATATAAACTCTCAAAGGCTCCTAAAACCTTGAAGAGGACTTACTTAGAATCATATTTACACGGTAACTCCAAACCTAAATCTACACGACTTTCCCTTTCTAACTACAAACCATGGGTACGAAGATGAAATCATTGCATACAATAGACCGATCTTAGAGTTAGGGTTATCTTTCTTTTCTTTTATTTATTTTATTTCTGTTCTTTAAAATCACCGAATAGATTTAGAAACGCAAAGAGCCAGCCATCGAAATATTTAGCAGTATAACACATTAAGAATCGCAGGCTCACAACAACCGTATCGTTTTCTATCATAGCTACCATCTATTCCTTTCAAACATTTTTGCAGACACTACAACATGCTTGATCTGATAGATCCATTTGGAAGTCATAACAAACTTCCCTTCACATCTTGGGACTACATCCCAAACATCATTCTTCATGATCGACGGATCATGGCATTCCATTTCTTCATCCCGGATCCTAGGAACTTCAATATCTTTGCTGAACAAATGTTGTAGTTCTTCTTTTGTAGGAGATGGCATATGATCTTTCCTACACAACAAGTTAAATTGCATGATTAGAAAACATCTCGTAGTTTTCAGAACAAATTCTTACACATAAAGAAATATGTCATACAGTCATGCAATTATCTTAGGCAATGCTTCAATACAACATTTATCCATATCCCGTAACTTTCTAGATGCCTTCCAATCTCTACCAGAACATTGTTAAGAGTGTGCACAACTCCTAACATGTCAGCAAAGAGGTTTCATTCTAGATAAGTAGCAATGGAATGTTGTACAGTGCCATAGGCCACTTACCCATGCATATTAGTATTATACTCTTCATCAATGCAATTATTCTAATATGCATAATACACAATCTAATTCTAGGAACATCAGTATATACATTATTGAACAGTATTATTTAAACAATAAAATATGCAAGTAATGACAATTCAAATACTTATCTTTGTTTGTTTGTTGGGTTGACTCCCTCTCAGTCTTTGCTTATTTTCTGCAACTCCATTCCTATGTGTATTGTGAGAAGTGGTCAACTCCCTCTGAATATATGCATCCTTGTAGAAACTACTGAAGTGTGCTCATTTGCTTTCTTGCAGGAACAACTAGAGTGTGCTCCCTCTTGATCTTTGCTCCCTGAATTACCTGTTCTTGAACTCATATTCATCCTTGGTCCCTATTCATGCTTATTAGTATCATGATTGTGTTATCCTTGTGAATTTATATAAAATCATACATTCATTAGTATACTATTAAAACACAATAATCTCAAGCATGTATAGTCATGATCATTTCAAACAGAAAATAATAAGCATTAGCATTCAAGGTTTATGTAGGATTCTTATGGTTAGTCAAATCATAAGAAACATAACATGTCTAAACCTGTAATTACTCAAGCCTATACCTTCATGATTCTTCTGGTTAGTCATATCATCAATTATGGTAAGAAACATAATATGCATACAACCATGATTATTCAAACCTATGACTTCATGAATAGTCATTATCAACAACAGTATAAGATCCTAACATAAGGTAGGATTCTAGCTTGATATAGGAAAAACATACCTGGATTAGCATGCTAGCTATTTATGTCTAACATACTCACATGATGTCTTCTTGTTCTTCTTCAATGACTTGTGCGAGTAACCTGTATATCTCATAGGTTAACCATTACAAAACCAAGTTATACATACCTCGTAAATGGATCTTCTATGAGATCCATGACAATGGATGAATCTTTGTCCTCATGATCATATGTTCTTGGACCAGAACATGATTTGTCTTTCTTGGTGTACCTTTCATGTTAGTAGACAACATAAACCTCATACAACACCATAATGCATTAGTACAATCATAAGTGTCAACACCCTAATCAATGAATATTTTCTATCGTGCATTCATAGTTTTATTAAGGTGATGTGACAGGTCTAAAATCAAGATTGTACTAACCGTAATAACATGAAGACAAACATACCATAAAATTAATCATGAACAAATCTTGAAACATACCTCAATGAGTCATACCTGCTTGTAATCTTCTTATGTAAGGCCTTAGCCTCATCTCCCTCTAAAACAGGAACTTCTTCACTTATGCAAGTGACCAATCCATCTTCTTCTAGGATTAACCCAGTCCACTTGATTTACAAGAACTGGGACTGGAGCTAGATATGGGTTTGTCAGAGAAACCCCAAAAACTCAAACTTTGAATTTCAAACTTCTGAAAGGATAGAAATATGTGCCTTGATGAGTTGATCAAGCTGGTATATTCAGAATTTGAAAACTGCAAAGTTTCACTCCTCAATTTTGCCTTTGAGACTTATGGATTCACTGGACATGACCCTGAACTGGGGTTTGATGAAGCCCATGCTTCTACCCAATCAAAAGGTTTGATCCAAATCTCTAAGCTTCTATTTTTCTGAGGAGTTTCCAGCCATGGTCACAGATTTCAAAAATTCTCATTTTTACCGAAGCCCTAATTTTCCACTTTTCTGATCAAAGTCCCGAACTAGGGTTTGATCAATCCCGGCCTTCTGCCCAACCAAAAATTCTGATCTTGGTCTCTAAATTTCTATTTTGATGAGTAGCGTCCAGCCGTGGTCTCTGATTACAAAAATAACTTTTTCCGAAGCCCTAAATTCCGGAAGCCATGAATGAAGGTACTCAAAAATAATTCTGTTTTGACAGAAATATGTACTCCAAACTTTTCAATCCACAGGGTCTGAAAACATTTCTTGTGATAGCCTGACCTATTATCTTTCCATCCTTACAGGTCTGACCTCAATTGGATTCTCTGAGAGAGAGTTATGCCAAATGTCGCAACGTGACCTATTTTGGGATAATACAGGAGTGCGAACTTGTACGGCATGCCACGTGTCACTGTTTGAACTTCGGCCTCTGAAACATTTTCTTGAGATAGCTCGCCCTGTTATCTTTCCATCCTTACAGGTCTGACCTCAATTGGATTCTTTGAGAGAGAGTTATGCCAAGTGTCGCAACATGACCTGTTTATGGGATAATACAGGAGAGCGAACTTGTACGGAGTGCCACGTGTCACTGGTTCACCTTCGGCCTCTGCAAAATTTTTTTGAGATAGTACAGTCTGTGTACTACCTGTCACTTTTTACCAACTTTCATTTGGAGCTACCTAGCCCAAGTTATGACCTATTTCCCAAGGTCACCTGATTTTGACTCAGATCTGGAAGAGGCAGAAACCCTATATTGTACAGATCATAAATCACAAATTACAACGAATTAGAGGTTTTCCTTTTAACACAAGGTACCTGGAGATTTAATCTTCGATCTGTAAAGATTTCAGATCCGAAAACTTCACCAAAACGGATTTATAGCGAAAGTGCTACGACGACTGGTTTTTTCTATATCAAGCCCTAGCATCGTAAGTGCAACAAGTGTCATACATGCCATATCATGCCTTCTTTCAGGCTAGCTCTGATACCATGTTAAATTTTCAGAATTTACTTCAATCTGATCTAGGATATTAACTGAGAGAACAACATGTATAGCATATCTACAGCATATCAATCATGGAGACAATAATGCAAGCACACAAGAGACACAAATATTTACTTGGGGAAAACCATAAAGGTGAAAAACCCCAATAACTTCCTCAGAGATAGATAGAGCAATGATACAACCCAACCATAAGAAATAGACATAACCTAGCAGTAGATCCTCCTCCTCCATAAGTGTGCCACTCCTCCTTGAGTGCATGAGTTAGAAGTGAGTGAGTAAATAGAGTGCCTCTCGCACTCTATTTATACTTGACTTGACTTGCCTTTTTACCTAACTCATGTAGGCTCGAACTTAACCACATAACATAATGCTGACTGGGCCGACCCCCAATAGGGTGGTCTAATAACCCTTTGACCCACATGACTTATACAGGGCCGACCCCAAACAAGGTGGTCTAATAAGCCATCAAGTATAAGTTACGACACTTACAATATAAATGACGACACTTCCGTATAGAGGAATAATAATATCTCTATAGGAATAAAATATACATATATGTGAAATACATTCCGAAGTTACATATACATCAACACTGTGCCCTATTGATATTGCAATATTGGTATTTTTAATCAAATGTATTTTACTATGATTTATTATTTCTATAGAGGGGGTTTCAAACCGTCTTTGTATGTTGCTATGAGGGGGGTTCTAAACCGCCTTCATATGTCACTACGAAGGGGGTTTGAAATTTCCCTTGTATGTTACAATGAGGGGGGTTTGTAACCACCCCCAAAGGTTTCTAATAAGAAATTTTAAGGGTTCAAACCATCTTTGTAGGCCTCTATAAGGGGGGTTACAAACCACCCCTATAGGCCTCTAGAAGGGGGGGTTCAAAACCGCCCCTATAGGCCTCTATGAGGGGGGTTCTAAACTGCCCCTATAGGCATCTATAAGGGGTGTTCCAAACTGCCCCTATATGATTATACGAGGGTGGTTCACAACCACCCCTATAGGCCTCTACGAGGGGGTTTGAAATCGCCCCTATAGTCCTCTACGAAGGGGGTTCCAAATCACCCCTGTAGGTTTGTATGAGGAGGTTTATGAGGGGGGTTCACAACCGCCCTCGTAGGTCTCTATGAAGGGGGTTCAAAAATGCCCTCGTAGGTCTCTACAAAGGGGTCTACGAGGGGGGTTTAAAACCACCTCCGTAGATGTCTACGAGGGGGGTCACAAACCACCCCCAAAAGTGACTGTTGGGGGCAGTTTCAATCTCGTCAAAAACCGCCCTTAAAGGGAAAAAATTTTAACATCTGTGCCTTTAGGGGTGGTTTTTCCAAAACCACCCCCAAAGCCAAACCCCCCCCCCCCGTAGGTCACTTTTGGGGGAAGAAGACAACCCCCCCTAAAGACAAAAAATGTAGTGGTGATTATTTAGAATTCCAGAAATAAAAAAGTTAAACAAAACAACACGCAGGCTAAGGTGACCACGATTTCCTCATTGATCCATTTCAATAGGATTGCTAGCCATTATTTTTTTTAAACACCAGTCAACCCAGTATCTACCACAACGAAGATGCAATAGGTATACAAGGGTTACGACTTCATACAATCACAACTCAGACTTGCATATTACAATTTAAACTTATAAGACCCCGACGGGATCCTCTCCCAGTTCAAGGATCGAATCCCACAGCAAAACGATAGGAGACCCCCATACATTTTAATTTAGCAGCCATAGGTTGGGATATCAAACCACGGGAGAAACTCAAGTGCCCAGGTTACATTTAATAAACTAGACAATTGACAGAAGTACCACCGGCATCAACGAATATAGAAATTCCATTTAGAAGAACAAAGTTGAAACAAGTTTCACTTAACAGCATGGACCCCATCGATTGGAAAAATGACTTTCCACTAGAGATTCATACTGACAGAGCACCATTTAAAACACAGTGACCATAATTTCTTCATACATCCATTCAGGTCTCTTAGGAAAGAAAATGCAGAAGTCCATTTCTCATTACAAACATCAAAACGAGCTCCATAAATGAATGCAGAGGAAAATATTCTTTTCAAAACTCATATTTATACAAGTATGAGTACCATTAAAACTACCCTGGACCAAATTATTAAACCCTACTATAAATATGGAAACCCTCAGAATTTTAGCTCATCAAATTGTTAATTACAATGATATTCCAATACCCGATCCAGCCAAAGGGGATGACATTTGAGACTCCAAAACTTGAGTGAGCCAAAGGAAACACAAAGCCTTCCCAATACATTTTTAACACAACTTTCTCCCACAACCGAGACAGGTAAGCGTGAAGGGTTGAAAGAACCCTGGGCTTACCAGTCCAATGCCCAAACATAGTTCATATTGATCCCCATTTGGCCCAACGTAGAGATTCGCACCATCCACCATACCTGTCAATAGAGGAAGCCAATATAATTTAGAACCTGCACATTTAATTAAACATGGATGTTAAAAACTAAGAAACCACAGCGTTTACATATTGAAGGAGTCATCTGGTAAGATGTTTTCGTTTACATTACCTCATAAGACCACCAACAATACCCTAGCCATGAGCATAGCTCAAGCCAGGCGCAGACATCACACACTCAGCTAAAGCTTCCTCTCGGCCACCAGGAAAATGAACAAAAGGGATTAAATTGGTGCAAACCCTCGTTAAAATCCCAAATGTCCAGCTGACCATGGGCCATGTAACAAACACCTGTGCCATTAATACTTCCACCTAACATGATAGGACTCAAATTGTTATCCACTTTTGTATACTTGCGAAAATTCCTCATTACTTGGTTAATTACCAAATAGAAAGTCCATAGCCCCTTTTTGTGTTATGCAAAATGGATGTGTGACGTTGAGGGGAATTCTTAAGTAAAAATGGTTTAATAGGGAGTTACCATAGTGCACCTGCAGAAACATGAAAAATAACTATGCATTAGTGACATCGCTAAGTAAGTCAACAGGTCTCAACATTCACACCTTACCTCTTGGCTACTTTGTTAAGGGTTGCATAAATCAACCCCAGGGTTCAAAGGTATCTCAACTCCTCTCATCAGGTCCATCTTACCTGAGGATGACATTTAAACAATTTACATTTTTTAACATGCATTTATACCATACAAGAGAAAAGAGACAGCTAGTATTTACTTTCATGGTTAAATTTTCCATAAAACATACTCTTCACAATTACTTCCGCAGAGAAAACCTGACAGACAAAACTACCTTGCTAGGAATCTCTTAAACCCTTAAATGTTGAATTCAGAGCACCAATACTTTTACTAGAGCTGAAGTTAATTTTATAAATACATAGTCCATTGTAGGCATCTAGTGGGTAGAAGATTTTTTTTTTTAATTTTACTATTTTATGGGACATTATAGAAGGTTTTGAGGTGGAGTCAAGCTTCAAAATCTTCTTCTTTTTCAGCATCTGTCAAAGGTTCGACCATTGGTTGGTTGACAATTTTTTCTTGCGGTGGTACTTGTATTATTGTGTCGACTTAGTTCAGCAAATCTATTTTCGACCATAGGGTAGAATTCGAGCTCCTTTGTTGCTCCAACTGCTCCTTCTAAGTACCAAACCGACACGTGGTCGATTGCTAACTAGTTGTATGTTTTCGGTGGCAGACCTCAACGAATATTTTTGGGAACTCTCCATCTAGTTGTTTTTATATTCAGATCATGAAACCAATTTTCAAGACAGATCTTGGCTATTGTAGCACCGAGTCGACATCCTCCTTGTGTGAATGAGTGAAAATTACACATCAGTGGTCCTTTAGGTGCAATGAATTTTTGTCACCTGTTGGTCGAAGGTGATCCATGGTGATCCAAATGATGAGCGATGGATACTGGATCTTTGATCTCTCCTATTGCATTTTCAGAAAATGTTTCGGACAATATATGCTAAGTTCTTGGCCCATCGGTACACTTTCCCTTTTATCACCACATTCTGTATAGCTTCGAGAATGTCGATTTTAAGGTCAGACCCTCAACCAATACTTGTTAATGGAGTCAACATGAACCACGCCACTATTATATGTGTGCCTTAAATAATTTGGTTGACAACTAACCCTATGGAATTTTTTCCTACGGGAGTACTTGTGAAATCTTTAACCAAATCAGGGTTTGGTTGAATAGGTACTATATCTTCTTTGTTGGATAAACCAACGATTTGAATGATCAGGTCTCCATTTATTTCCATAGGTTTGTCGAAGTAAAATTTCCCATTGTGGTATCGCCTCCCGATGAATTGGGCGATTACTTCTTTGAGTCTTGCAAAGCTATTGACCAAAGGTGCTCTGATGTAGTTGAGTATGGTACTTGTTCTGATTTTATGTGCTTCCTCTCGCTATGGACCGTCAAAATCCATTCCCCATTCAAGAATTTCATTCCTGATTATCTTCCATTGTTGTTTTTACCACTTTTTTGTTGCGGATGTTTTGAAGTCATACTTTCAGTGGTGTGTCTGGTTCTTCCAACTGTCGAACTTTTGAAAGCGTAGATATGGTGGTTGCTTGAAGTTTCTTGGGGGCCATCTCGCTTGCAGGGTTCTCTGGTTCAGAATTCTATTTCGCATTTTCAAAGGTCTCAATGCTATGTTGATTGCATTCTTGGCAGAATATCATCCAAGTCTCTTACAATTCAGTATTTATAGCAGATTTCTTATGCATAGGCGAGCGCATGGTAGGTGGATGTATTAATTGTGAGTTTGGTGAAGGCAATAAGTTCGAATGATAGTTTTTCAGTGCTTCATCCGATGCATGCCAACTTTTATTCTCCTGGTGTTGAGTTTGTTGATGACTTGAATTTAACTTTTTCCATTCGTCACTATGTTTTTGGTGTACTCCTTTATGCTTTGTTGTGTTGCGTTGGTCGGGTTCGTGTCAGTGAGGTCTATAATCTCTTCCGACGGCTTCTTGTCGAATTGTTTCTCCTTGTATATGATTTTCGTGTCAATGGTCATGCTTCGGGGGTCGTTGTCTGGACTCTGGTCTTGGGTGATCTTATACTTGTGTAGCTTCTTCATGACCATTGTCGGTATTGTCTCTCTAGTCTCTTGTCATGATGGACCTTCCAATAGACTTGTCTTAGTTGATTATTCATATTACTCTGTATGAAGGTAGTTATAACTTCTTCTTTTTTTCGTGCTTTTGTGTTCTGTAGTGTTTTAGTCATGCGTCGTTGACAAGTTTTTCGAAACACGCTCCCTTGTAGTGTTTTCAATCAAACTACCTCGTTAGAATTGATTTATTCGACGACATAGGGACCCAGCCATGTAGTTTGTATATTTTTAGACTTCCCTTTGATTCATCTATCATAAAGCAAGGGTAGATCGCCAGCTGATATATTTGTGTTCTTTATGTTTCTATCGTTCCAATATTTATGTTGTTGTTTTTGGATTTCTTGATGATGGATTTCTATCTGTATATGTTCTTCTAGCTTCGAAAGTTGGGATAATCCTTATTTTCTAACTTGTTCAGCATCAATATGTAATATTTTTTCAATCACTAGTGGGTGTTAGTGAAAATGAAGGGGGGCGACCGCTTCTTGTCCATATACGAGTTTTAATGGAGTCTAACCTCTCAATAGTTTGTAAGATGTTCTATATGCCCATAATCCTGCGGGTATTTTATCATCCCAGTCATCCTTGTCGACGTTGCACATTTTAGTCAAGCCTATAGTTAATGTTTTGTTGAAAGCCTCTATTGCACCATTGGATTGAGGATGGTAAGTTGTGCTCCTTCTATGCTCGATCAAAAATTATTTCGGTAGTATAGAGAATGTTTTGTTGACGAAGTGGGATCCTTGATCGCTAATCAGGGTCAATGGGCATCCAAATCTTGTAATAATGTTCTCATAGATAAAATTGGCAGCTATCTCACTTGAGAAAGTCTCGACATGTTCTTCTTTTTCCCATTTAGTAACATACTCGACAACAGTGATGATATTTCTTGCTCTCATTTGTCTACCAGTTATCGGAAATGGATCGATTAAGTCGATTGCCCATATTTCAAAAGTTAGGCTTGGATTTAATGATATTAGAGTCATTTCAGTACTTGGTAATGGTCATCCAAGTCGCTGGCGTTGTTGCATTTGTTCACAAAATATCTACAATATTTTTGGATTGTCGGCCACCATAGTTGTTATAGCTTGAAATGACACCTCTTCGTCTGTGATGACACTTGCATCCCTTGGTCACATGACGACACTTCTTGAGATCAAGTTCAGTCACACAACAGGACATTTGTGGATGGAGGAGTCATTTGGGACACTAAAAATGGTTGAAATTACCTCATTCTTGACCCATTTGATGATTACAACGCTTAGGAACATTTTTCCAGACCAAACCATCTCCTGAAAATGAGCAGAAAAGCCTATTTTTGGCCATTTTTTCACATGAGCACTACTCTACCTTAACAAACTAGTGTGTGTACCCTACTCTAGTGTACAATAGTAGCACTCAACCCTCTTGAGCACTAATCCACTATGAAATAGTAGCGCACACCCCTGTTTTGGTCAAAATATCAAAATTTGAGTAAGTTAAGTTAGTTGGGAAACCTCCTGAGCGGTTATAACTTCTTTTCCTCTTCCTCACTGACTATATAAGGAGGGTAGAAGGGCCATGTGAGGGGACCAAGCCTATAACAAAGTTATGCTGGAGGAATGGAGACTCTCATCCCCCTCTCTTGTGCCTCAGTTTTGATAAACCCTAGCACAGTCGATTAGAGGCTGGGATCCTTGGAGAACGGAAGCAGGAGACCTTGAATCTAGGTTTCGTGAAGTGCCAAGCTTGAAAGAAGCTATAACTTTATGTACTCACTTTCATTCATTAATAAAGATCACACGTTCTTCTCTTTCCAAATATGACCTATTAATGTGTCTCAGATTTGATTACAGTTTGCTTATAATCTGATGTCTTCTTCTATCATGAATATCAGTCTTATGTATTTAGTCAAATGTATTTGAGAAAGGTATCGAGTTGTTTTGCAGGTCTGGGCATTGTGATACTAGATAAGCATCGAAGAGCGAGGGAGGCAAAGCTACGATCAACCTTCTGAACAAGGTGCATACATCTCTAAACCCTAATCTTTTCACCTATTTGTTGTACTTGCTGAATGCTTGTAAGTCTATCTTTATCACCATAAGTTGGTAGTTTCTCCCCTGAACTATAGGTGCATTTTCCCCCCAACAGAATGGCGACTCCACCAGGGAAAGCCTAACTGCTTAGGGGTATCCAAGGTCATTTCTTCAGTCTTGTTTGATGTTCTTTGTTCATTTTCTTGATTAGGATCAGTTAGCAGGCTCTATTTGACCCTCCTTGGCTCTTACAAACCCTTCCCAGCCCTTGCAAACCCTTGTGGACCCAAGTGTGGGGGTTTTAACCCCATTTTTCCAACTCTTTCCACCTATACGCTACTGTTTGTACAACACAGTAGCACTCATACGCTACTTTTCCTCTACATAGTAGCACCCATCCTGCTATGGGCACTGGTATGCCTCATACACGATAGCGCCCACAATCTGGGTATGATTTTTTTGAGTTTTTGGGTTGTGGACCCAAATCTGGGGGTTGTGGCTGCATTTTTTGGGGTCCCTAATGACCCTAGGTTTGTGTTAAACCACTGTAAGTGGTCTCTCATCCTTGTACTTATCCTACATTCATGACTTGAACCTATTTTGATCAATTTGGGCCTGTTTGGAAAGTTTTGGGGCTTGTTGACCCAAGTTGGGGGGTTGTAGACCCGTTTGGTGTTTTGTACCCTAATTTGAGTCTAACTGAACTTGCTTGCCCCATTTCCACTGGATTTGAAACCTCTTGAATCTTCTTGACCCTGTTTGTATCTATTTGAGTCAAATTTCTCTTTAGATTGGTTTTTTATCCTCCCTTATGCTTTTAAGTTTTCTTTTGTAGTGAAAGCTCAAGTGTTTTTGCTGTTGTTCAAGACCTTGTTTGCATTATTTATGTGCAGACTTGACTTTACCAAACCACACTTCTTCATAGTTCATTTGCTTCGTTTAGGTCTGAAAGTGGTTTTCGTACTCTTTTCCCAATGTTTGGCATGCTTACATCAATAAGAATTTGAAAGTCATATTTGGTAGCTTTTACTCGTTTCATAAAGAGAACCTGAAAGTTTCTTTGCTTTGCTTTAATAGTAGGTTAGTTTCAGTTTTGTTTCTTACCTTTAAAAGCATAAAGAAATTTGATTTATTTTCTAAATAGAGTACCTTGCAAGTGGCTTAAAATATTTTAGAGTGCTTTGCATAAAAAAGAACAAGTTTTCTTTTGGATACCTATTTGTTTGAGTAGCTGCATTCTTAGGTTTTGAGTTTAATTTTGTACATTTAGACTTCATTTTTACCTTTTTTGCATTCAAAAGATTAAAAATTGCATTTGCAAATGCATTCTAGATCAGAATTTTAAGACTTGCATTGAAAAGAAAAGATTTGTTTGGTGGTAAATATTTCATTTTCAGTACTCTATCTCTATTATAACCACTCTCACACACCCACTACCTTTTTGAGTAAGCAAGTAACCTTTCAAATGAACTCTAATAAAATGTACTAGCAACATTTTCTTTTCTAGGTTACACTACACCAACTAGTCTTGGTCAGGATCTTGGGTTTAAAACACCTTAAACCACCCAATATCACACATTACGCAAAAATTGTAGTTCGACTATCATAGGTAAACCCACCTCATTCAAAGCTTCCCTGGGATCTATGCAGTAGGTCTTGTGAGATCAGATTATTGGGAATACTCCTCCTACTTTCTGTTTCGAGCATATACCAGGATTGGATCGCGTTTGGGGACTCTTTTTAGTTTCGAGCTTAGTTACGCTGTCCACGCCTTCTGATTCGACCAGAGACTGTTCCCCCAGGAGTTTTCGGTGTGGTGGTATCCTTAGAATCTGACCATAGGTTCATACACAGGTGACAGCGGAGGGTATATCTGTTGTACCTAGGACAGATGTGGGAGGAAATCGCTTGCAGGTCTTTGGGAGGGCGGTTGGGTGATTCCAGTGCTTGCACCCTTAGTCATTGTATTGTGGACCTCGGGTAACTGTTCTTCATCCTTCGTTAATCTGTTCTAGGTGCTCATCATCCCAGACTCTTCTCTGGAAGGAATCTGTTTGCCTAGTTTGATTTACCTAGGACCTTTTTTAGTGGTGTGCTCTTTCTGCTACTTGTCTTAGTTTTCCTTAGAGATTTTCTTGCTCATTTGAGCAGGAAACTATGTCTAGCATTCCAGAGAGCACCAATCAAGGTAGCCCTGTTCTAGGGGATCCTTGTGATGTTCCATTCATTGGAAACATTGGTACTCCCTTAATGGCTACTCTAAATCTTCCTGGATTCACTATAGGGCTACCGGTTTGGTTCATTTCCACTCTGAATGCCTTGCATGCTCCTGATGCTTCTTTTGTGAGCACCTCAAATCAAGAGCATCGGAACCCTGTGCCTCCTTTTCCAGTAATATCTTCTCCTCCTCCTTCTACCTCATGTGGCGAAAGTAGCAATACTAGTAACCAGTAGTCTAAAAGGAATAGATGGAGGAAGAATAGGAATAAGATACCAAAACAAGGGGGCAGCAACCTAGCCTCTATAAGTCATGCTGGGGGAAGCAACCCAGCCTCTGTAAGTCATGCTGGGGGAAAGCACCTTGCCTCTATAAATCATGTAGGGGGCACCTACCCATCCTCTAGAGGTCATGCTGGAAGAAAAATTTTAGTCACCGAAAATCACATTGAATGTTTGTTTTCAACCACTGTCATTCATGTTGAGGACACATCATTGATCACTGCTAGTCATATTAATGACAAGTCACCAGTTCCTATGAGTCATAATAGAGACACCAAATCAGCCACTACAACTCATGCTGAGGGAGTTGACATTGTCGACAAACCAAACAAACAGAAGCTTAAGTTCCCTTGTAATTTTTGCGAGGGAGACCACCTTACTTACTTGTGCCCTGTACTTCCAGAAGTCCAAAAAGTGTGGTCCTTAGTTCAAAGTCTTTTGCTTCTGAGCAACTAGCCACTGCTAGTCATGTTGGGGGCAAGCTATCAGCCAATGCTAGTCATGCTAAGAATACCAACGTTGTAAAGGATTCTTGACCTATAGGACGGAAACCAAAGTTCCCTTGTAAACTTTGTAAGGGAGATCACCTTACTCAGCAATGCCCTACCATTCTAGAGGCACAAAGAGTGTGGTCCATGTCTGAAGGAACCTCTGTTCCTGAGTTGTCTATAGATTCCCTATAGTCAGATCAACCTTTGGTTGATAAAGTGGTTGAGCCAATGCAATCTTTGGTCGACCCCACTCTTCCTTCGAAGAGTGAAGTGATCAAATCAATGCAATCTTCGACCAATCCCATCAGTCCTCCAGAGATTGATGTACCTACTGCTGAAGTCTTTTGCATTACCACTTTGGATGTTTCTGAGAAAGGGGGCACTTCAACTGTGCCATGTGAACCCCTACCAAGCACTAGGATTGTTTCCTTTGATTGGAATAGTCTAGCCGAGCCTCGTCTTCCTTCTTCGACACCTTTCCAGATAAAGGTTGATATTGGGAACCATACGGTTGACCGATACATTGTTGATGAAGGAGATTCTGTTAGTATCTTGAACGCTTATTCCTGGTGTAACGTCCCCTCCTATCATACCAGCATGATAGGGAGGATCGTGACGCTAAATATGGGCATCTAGCCCCATAAAATTTTAACCAAGCATTGACACAGTATAAAAATTCATATGGAAATGTAAAATTATAAGGAAACACAGTGGAATTAAATTCATTAGCGCATCCATCATTCATTCCAATATTCATCAAATGATAATTGCAAATTTACACAAGAGAATACTTATCTCAATAAGGTAGTCCCAAGCAACTGACTATGCAACTGCAATGTTCCACCCAACCATAGGCCATTTGTGCTTATCAACCTCTTGATACAACTGCCACCCCCCGAGCTAGGCATGATCTCTACAAGGAACCAGGGAACAACAGACTCACACATAGCCAAGCATACACCAAGATGAGCCAAGCCAATCTGCAATTGGGTTTATCAGGCTGCTAGGACATGGAAGGGAAGAATTGCTAAGCTAGTGAGCTCAACCACAGAACTATGGGTACCTCTCCCAGATCTATTCAGCTTGGCAGTCACAATGCCTACACACCCAACACAAGGAAGTATTCTCTTCACTGCCACACAGTCCCTCAAGCCATACCTTCCTTTCTAGTGCTCTCAGGATGTGCATAGAAAAGTAGCCAACCCTCTTGATCTTCTTGAGAGGTTACTCCCTACACTAGGTTTATCAAGCCAATTATGTCCACTACCACTCCAGTTTCTTGTTCATAGGTTCACATCCAAACAAGGATGCACATAACAGCAAAACTACACTGTTGAGCATGAGAAAAATGTTTCAACAATGGGATGCATGAGATGGGGTTTCCTGAGCTTCATAAAAACGTGGGTAGACTCAAAACGTATGGGCACTTGGAAATTCGACTGGGAGAGAAAAAACCCATTCTAGAAAAATGCCCCAGGGGCAAAAAAGACCTATCCCTCAGTTTCAATTTGCGTCCCTCCTTCCCCAGCTATTGCGCAATACCAAAAACGGGTTCCTGGGCATGGAAAAACGCAGGGTTATGGTGAAAAACGTGAGGATAAAATTCAGTGAGCTCAATCTGCGTGAGAGGAAGAACGTAGTGGATGAAGAATTTCCTTAGGCAACATTTTGTGGGGGTTTTCTTGCCCAGCAAGCCAAAAATATGATTTTCAGGTTGATAGCTTGCCCATGCACGAAAATCTGATTGCCATACTTCTCCAATCCCAAGACATTAACTGCCCCAACCAATATTTGGAAGAATTAAATGATTGGGTGCATGAGACAAAATGGATAGTTAAGGGTTCATGGTTTTTCTCATTGACACATGGGATGACACCATTGGCTCAAGGGTTTGAATAATTTCCCTCCCTATTCCTTGTAGAATCATGCCCCATCTCTTTGTTGCACTGCATAGCTAGTTGTGGGTTTTTCCATTAAAATTCATATTTACATGATGTCTTATTTACATTGTGCCCATCTCGCACAAGAACCATAGGCATCTATTTTTAATTGTCGATACATGAAACGCTAAATCAATGGTGGGGCCTTGGCCTTGAGCTCCTCACCATGATTAAATTACAATATTTACATCATTTACGATTTAATACAAAGGGGGTCAAAATGGGGACATTACATTCCCCTCCCCTTACATTAGCACTATCCTCAGTGCTCATCAAAATTGAAGAAAATTGATATGCCACCCTCATGGCATCCTCCAGCTCCCATGTAGCCTCATCGGGATCGTAGTGCTTCCATTGCACCTTTACCTGTCCGATGGCTCGGTTCTGGATCAATGTTACCTTCTTGTCTAGGATGCACAATGGATCGGTTTGGAATTCTCCCTCGGGTTCCACCTGGATCACATCCCAATTAATCACATGGTTAGGATCATGTACATATTTCTTAAGCAAAGAGACATGAAAAACATTATGAGCTTTAGTGCTAGCAGGCAATGCAAGTCTATATGCAACTGGTCCTATTCTTTCAAGCACTTCGAATGGCCCACAATATCTAGGTGATAGCTTGGCACAACTCCCAAGCTTCAAGGAACTCTTCCTTGATCTCACTCTAAGATACACATGATCCCCAACATTGAACTCTCTATGCACTCTATGCTTATCTGCATAGCTTTTCTGTCTATCCTAGGCTGCTTTTAAATTTTGCCGGATCTTTGCAACCTCTTGTTCCATTTCCTTAAGCAATTCTGGCCCAAGTACAATTCTGTTCACTGGATTGTCCCAAGTCACTGGTGTCCTACACCTTCTGCCATACAAAGCCTCATAAGGACTCATTCCCAATGATGCTTGTTTCCCATTGTTATATGCAAACTCTACCAAGTGTAGATAATCCTCCCACTTGGATGGTTTGTCCATTACATACATTTGGAGCATGTCTTCAAGCACCCGATTTACTCTTTTGGTTTGATCATCTGTTTGAGGATGGTATGCGGTACTAAAGCTTAGTCGTGTACCCAAATCTGCAAAGAGACCTTTCCAAAAATTGGAAGTGAACTTGGTATCTCTGTCAGAAATTATTGCCTTAGGCAACCCATGTAATCTGAAAATTTCCTTCATGAAAATGTTTGCAATGGCATCGGCTTTATGTGTGGATTTAATTGGTATGAAATGTGATTCCTTTGTTAACTTGTCCACCACAACCATGATGCAATCATGTTGTCTCTTACTCATTGGCAATCCTGTAATAAAATCCATGGATATTACTTCCCATTTCCATTCAGGAATTGGCACTGGAAGCAATAAACCTGCTGGATGTTGGTGTTCACTCTTCACCTGTTGAAATTCCATGCACTTAGAAATGTATTCAGCGACATCCTTCTTCATGCTCGGCTAGAAATAATATTTCCTTGCTGTAGCAATTGTTTTCTGATATCCTGGGTGACCAGAGTATGGAGCTTTATGGATCTCATCCATAACCATGCTCCTCAAATCTGCCGCATTTGGGATATAGACTCTATTCTTGTAAGTAAGAAGTCCTCCTTCTTCCAAATGATAGCCCTCATACTTCTTTTCAAGGTTTTTTTGTTGCAATTTGCCCTTTATCTGCTCATACACTTCATCCTCAACCATATGGTTAACAATCTGTTGCTTCAAATCTGGCTGGCAAGTACTAAGCGCTGCCACATACATTTCATGTACCTTCCTGCTGAGTGCATCAGCCACCTTGTTTTCTTTCCCTTTTATGTGTTTGATTTCAAAATCAAATTCACACAAAAATTCCAACCATCTAGCTTGCCTAGCATTTAAAGTTGGCTGATCGAACAAGTATTTCAGACCATAATGGTCTGTCCTTAACTCAAATTTTATTCCCATTAAGTAATGCCTCCACATCTTTAAGGCATGCACTATGGTTGCAAGTTCTATATCATGAGTAGTATAGTTCCCGTCATGCTCCTTCAACTTTCTTGACTCATAGCATATCACGTGGTTGTCTTGCATAAGAACTCCTCCAAGTCCCTGATTGCATGCATCGGTACACACCACAAAGTCTTTTTCTGGGTCTGCAATCTTCAAAATAGGTGCACTTGTAAGAATATTCTTCAACTGTTGAAAACTTTCCTCACATCTTGGTGACCATTCAAACTTTATCCCCTTCTTTTGCAAAGAAGTGATCGGGTTTGCAACCTTGGAGAATCCTTCGATAAACCTCCTGTAGTAACCAACAAGGCCCATAAAAGATCTCACATTAGTCACATTATTTGGAGTTGGCCAATTCATAATGGCTTCAATCTTCTCAGGGTCTACAGATATTCCTTCGTCGGAGATGATGTGACCCAAATAATGAATTCTATCTTTATAAAAGTCACATTTGCTCAACTTGGCATATAGCTTATGCTCCCTTAGTAATTGCATTGTCATTCTCAAATGTTTTTCATGCTCTTCTTCATTCTTAGAATAGACAAGAATGTCATCTAGGAATACAAGAACAAACTTGTCCAAATACTTGCTAAAAACATTATTCATGAGACACATGAATGTAGCTGGTGCATTTGTGAGACTGAATGGTACCACTACAAACTCATAGTGTCCATACCTTGTTCTAAAGGTTGTCTTATGAATATCTTCTTCTTTGATTCTTACCTGATGGTAACCAGACCTCAAGTCAATCTTTGAAAATACTTTTGCTCCTCTCATTTGATCAAAAAGGTCATCAATTCGGGGCAATGGGTATTTGTTCTTTACAGTGACTTTGTTCAACTGCCTGTAGTCAATACATAACCTGAGTGTTCCATCTTTCTTTTTCACAAATAGAATAGGTACTCCCCATGGGGACACACTTGGCCTAATATATTTCTTTTCTAGCAACTCTTGTAATTGCATCTTCAATTCTAGAAATTCCGGTGTACTCATCCTATAGGGTGTTTTCGACACTGGTGCCACTCCTGGCACGAGTTCAATTGTAAAGTCAATGTCTCTCTTTGGAGGAAGTCCTGGGATCTCATCAGGAAAAATATCCCTGAATTATTGCAATACATGATAGTCCTCCAATTTAAGAGTTTCACTCTTTGCTTCCTCTAAAACATGGGCTACATACAGTTGACATCCCTTCCTACAAAACTTCTTCAGTTGCATGGCTGAAACCTGTCTAACAGAAGTCACCTTTGGAATGCCTTTTACAACCCTCGGGTTTCCCTCTTTGTCCATGCATTCAAATGTCTTATTGTAGCAGTCAAGTTTAACCCTGTGTGCTTCTAACCAATCCATTCCAATGAGAATATCGTAGGAACCTAGTGGCAAAATATTCAGATATGCATAGGTGAATAGCCCATCCATCTCTAATGGACATTTCTCTACTATTTCACTAACTTTTCTCTTGGTTCCAGTGGCTAGTTGAACTAACCATGATTTACTATGCTTTAATTTCTTGAAAGCACAAATCTCAACAATTCTAGGAGTGACATAACTGTGAGTAGATCCAGGATCAATCAAAATAGAAACAGATTGCTTAGCAATCTTACTTTCAACTTCAACCACAGTTGACTGATGATCTGCTTGGCGGTCGTCTACTACTGCATAGACTCTAGGGATTGTCCTTGCCACTTGACCCACAGTTCCAGCTCCTTGGATGTTGTGAACTTGATTTGCATTCCCATTCCTATGTGGACAGTTCCTAAGCATGTGGTCTCCTCCACAACCCCAACATTGAAGTGGTTCTCTTGGCTCCTTTGGATCTCTCAACTTGTCTCCCATCATCCTAGTTGGCTTAGTCACAACCTGTGATGGTTGCCTTTGCTGATTCCGGAATTGAGGAGGCTTGAACCCCTTCTTCCTTTGATCAAACTTTTCATTTTTCCTATCCTTCCATGCCTTATGGAATTCTGGTTTCCTTCTGTTTTGATCAAAGCAATATTTGGCCTTTCTTATGGCCTCCTCTAGAGTTCTAGGTTCATCGAACTCAATTCTGTCTTTATATGACTGGGGTAGTCCACTTAGGAAACGCTGAATTTTGAACTTATCGTCTCGAATATACTTGACATACCTCAGCAGCTCCAAGAACTTGTTTGCATATTCTTCCATGGTCGATTGTCCCAATCTCAGCTCATGGAACTCTTTGATCTTATCATCATAGTACCTATCAGAGAGGTACTTCTGCTTGAAGTATTTCTTGAACTGCTTCCACACAATCTTCCTTTCATTGATCTTCTTCATTTGCCTGGTGTGTTCCCACCATATAGATGCTCTTCCATTCAAGTTGAAGATGGCTACCCTTGCCTTCATATTTCCCGAGTAGTCTTGGACTTGGAAATACTTTCTCATCCCAAGAAGCCAAGCCTCGGCTTCTTGACCGGACTTTATCTCTCCATCAAATGTAGGAGGTTTTGCCTTCTTAAATTCTCCATGTGAATTGTTCTTGTAGTGCTTCTTCCTCTTACTCATGCGAGATGAAGAGCTTGAACCCTCAATGGATTCTTCAGATTCAGATGATTCATGAGAAGAGGTTTCTGGAGTATATGTTCTGTCTGTAGAAACTCTTCTTGGGCTACTGGCCCTCTTGCGGGAATTCCTTCTAGAGATACTCCCACCCCTTTCTAGATTTGATGTCTGATGTCTAGAGTTTATTTGCCTTTGGATGTCTGTCAAACTCTGTAGCATGGCTGCATTCAACTGATTTTGTTCTTCCTAATCTTTAATCATCCTTTCATTATCTTCCATACAGATTTGCAACTCCACCCTGAGGCTTCTCATGGTGGATGCAATACCTGGAGGAGTCTCTTGATTTCTTCTCCCATTAGATTCTGTTTCAGCATTTTCAACATGTATGTTCTTCCCCATGGCATCTGTATCAGGCTCATAGGGATCCTGTGCATCATCCATGATGTTGATTTTCTTGGCCCAACCAAGATTCAAAACTCTCTGACTGTATTATCTAGAGTACTACCTTGCTGTAACTGTGACTCTGTGAAATGTGTTCATCAACACAATTGTTAGCTACATTACATTCTTAGGAATTCATAACTTACTTCATGCACGTGGGAAAATGCCATACTGACAATTCGTCAAATCACAAGCAACGACATATGAGGGGGAAAAAGAAAGGGGGTCAAGGGGGCTTTCCCCCTTGTTCTTTTTTTTTAGGAATCATGCTGCATCGGGCGGTTTGCTAAATCCTGCCACAATGGGCAGTTCGCTGAATCCTACCGCAACGGGCGGTTCACTGAATTCTGGGGTGGTTGGCTGAATTCTCCCACAATTGCGGGGCCATTCGGTGAAGGCTCCCGCAGTTGCGGGGCCATTCGGTGAAGGCTCCCGCAGTTGCGGAGCCATTCGGCGAAGGCTCCCACAGTTGCGGAGCCATTCGGTGAAGGCTCCCGCAGTTTCGGGGTGGTTCGCGGCTTGCCTCTGTTGCGGGGTGGTTCACCGAATGCTTCCGAAATTTTGGAGAGGTTCGTGGAAACCTTCCGTAATTGCGGAACGATTTGCCGAAGTCTTCTGCAGTTGCAGAACGATTCGGTGAAGTCTTCCGCAGTTGCGAAACGATTCGGTGAAGTCTTCTGCAGTTGTGGAACGATTCGGCGAAGTCTTTCGTAGTTGCGGAATGATTCGGAAAAGTCTTCCGCAGTTGCGGAACGATTCGGCGAACTCTTCCACGTTTCGGAATGATTCGCGGAATCCTTCCACAATTTCGGAAGAGAATTCCTTCTGAAAAATTTCATTTCGACGCCGACACTTAGAAAATTTTTCCGCGTTGCGGAACAACTCGCGGAATCCTTCCGCAGTTTCGGGACGACTTGCGGAATGTTTTTGTAGTTTCGGGGCAACTTCCCGAAATAGACTTAAACCAAAACTTTTCAAAAACTCTTAGGAAAATTCAAAATCTTCCCTTCTTTCAGTGATGACTACGGCTCATCAGGGGGTGACTTTACCCCGGCAAACTATCCAACTTAGCTATTTTAGGCCCTATGTTGCGATCTGTGGTGATCAGGAAGGAATCTTCCCTTGTAATTGTAATCACATTTGGCCCATAGAGGTCCAATGATGCAACCAGCAGCTCTGATACCAAAATGTAACATCCCCTCCTATCATACCAGCATGATAGGGAGGATCCTGATGCTAAATATGGGCATATAGCCCCATAAAATTTTAACCAAGCATTCACACAGTATAAAAATTCATATGGAAATGTAAAATTATAAGGAAACACAGTGGAATTAAATTCATTAGCGCATCCATCATTCATTCCAATATTCATCAAATGATAATTGCAAATTTACACAAGAGAATACTTATCTCAATAAGGTAGTCCCAAGCAACTGGCTATGCAACTGCAACGTTCCACCCAACCATAGGCCAGTTGAGCTTATCAACCTCTTGATACAACTGCCACCCCCCGAGCTGGGCATGATCTCTACAAGGAACTAGGGAACAATAGACTCACACATAGCCAAGCATACACCAAGATGAGCCAAGCCAATCTGCAATTGGGTTTATCAGGTTGCTAGGACATGGAAAGGAAGAATTGCTAAGCTAGTGAGATCAACCACAGAGCTATGGGTAGCTCTCTCAGATCTATTCATCTTGGCACTCACAATTCCTACACACCCAACACAAGGAAGTATTCTATTCACTACCACACAGTCCCTCAAGCCATACCTTCCTTTCTAGTGCTCTCAGGATGTGCATAGAAAAGTAGCCAGCCCTCTTGATCTTCTTGAGAGGTTACTCCCTACACTAGGTTTATCAAGCCAATTCTGTCCACTACCACTCCAGTTTCTTGCTCATAGGTTCACATCCAAACAAGGATGCACATAACAGCAAAACTACACTTGTTGAGCATGAGAAAAATGTTTCAACAATGGGATGCATGAGATGGGGTTTCCTGAGCTTCAGAAAAACGTGGGTAGACTCAAAACGTATGGGCACTTGGAAATTCGACTGGGAGAGCAAACCCCATTCCAGAAAAATGCCCCAGGGGCAAAAACAACCTATCCCTCAGTCCCAATTCGCGTCCCTCCTTCCCCAACTATTGCACAATACCAAAAACGAGTTCCTGGGCATGGAAAAACGCAGGGTTATGGTGAAAAACGTGAGGATAAAATCCAGTGAGCTCAATCTGCATGAGAGGAAGAACGTAGTGGATGAAGAATTGCCTTAGGCAGCATTTCGTGGGGGTTTTCTTGCCCAACAAGCAAAAAATACGATTTTCAGGTTGATGGCTTGCCCATGCACGAAAATCTGATTGCCATACTTCTCCAATCCCAAGACATTAACTGCCCCAACCAATCTTTGGAAGAATTAAATGATTGGGTGCATGAAACAAAATGGATAGTTAAGGGTTCATGGGTTTTCTCATTGACACATGGGCTGACACCATTGGCTCAAGGGTTTGAATAATTTCCCTCCCTATTCCTTGTAGAATCATGCCCCATCTCTTTGTTGCATTGCATAGTTATTTGTGGGTTTTTCCATTAAAATTCATATTTACATGATGTCTTATTTACATTGTGCCCATTTCGCACAAGAATCATAGGCATTTATTTTTAATTGTCGATACATGAAACGCTAAATCAATGGTGGGGCCTTGGCCTTGAGCTCCTCACCATGATTAAATAACAATATTTATATCATTTACGATTTAATACAAAGGGGGTCAAAATGGGGACATTACACTTGGAGAGATTTGGGTTTCCCTAATGTTATTCTAGCTCTTAATTGGCCGTTGACCTTCGATAGAAGACCTAGTGAACCGATCGGATTCCTCTGTCAGGCACCTGTTACTTTGGGTGGAAAAATAGTCTTAGTTGATTTTATGGTTTTAAAGGACCCTATGGACTTTGATATGATCCTCGAGAATGATTACGCTTATGCTATGCACACTGCGGTTTCTATGCTCTTTCGTGTGATGCATTTTCCTCATAACGAAAGCATCGTCACTATCGACCAGCTTGCATTCGTTGATCCTCCTTATTACCCAACTGTAGACCAGTCTGATCCCTCGTCATTAGGCACTACTATGTCACATGGGACTTATGTGGCATATCGTTCCTTGATTTCAATTGCTACTGAGAAGAAGTCTCTGAGTTCATGCTTACTTTCTCGGGACTTAGTCCCAGCTTTTGACCAAGTGACACCTCCATCTGAATGTTTAGATATGTGTTCTATCTAGGACGATGTACTTCGTTCTGATGAAGTTTTCCTAGAGTCCATAGTACAGTCTACCATTCATTTGGATGTTGATCCAGTCGCAGTCATGTCCAGCCCCGGTTTGACCTTAAAGTCTAATATTCCTACTATTGAGTCTTTGGACTCTCCTATAGATCCGCAAATCAGTGTTCCTACTGAGTTTGATTCTACTTCTAGAATTTTCAACTCCCATGATGATGAATTTATTTCTGCAGATTCCATCATGTCCTTCAACTTTGATCTTCATCCTGAATTCAATCTTGTTGATTGTAAGTCCTCGTACTTGGGTACCATAGAGTCTTCATTTGAAAACTCTGACTTGTTTATGCCTGTTGTTGATGACAGTGAAGTTGAAAGTATTTCTACCATAGTGACTTGTATCGGGTCTTTCCTTACATATGTTTTAGATATGATCCCGGTACTAATGTTTCTTGGAGACAGGATTCTTAGCTGGATTTATACTCGCCTACTGGTCCTTTTTGACACCGTTTGCAACCATGTCAGGTATATTCGGAACCTTGCATATAGGTTTAGGCTTCCCCATTGTTGTTGCATTTGAAACTTTTGCATCCGAATTCGCCATAGGGTCAAACTTGTTGGATATTGGTGTGTTAGCCATCTTTTTATGGATTGTGCACCAGTCCGACAGCAGAGCCTACCTAACATGGGTCACCCTAGTCAGCACCCTTATGCCATTCTAGTGCCCATGCTGAGTTTTTATCATAGGCTCGAGAGCCTTTTTAGATTTACCATGACTTTGAGAAGAAGCCTCATATCTTTCTTCCTCATATATTTCTGGCCATCCTTGATAAGGCTCCCATCTTTGTCTTTAAGTTGCATATGCATCTGTTATGATCCCTCTTACGCTAATGAGCCTGAAGACGACTTCCATGCTTTTAGCTCGTTATATAAGCCTCCATCTCTGATCTCATTTCCGCTAAGCCCTGTATCATTTTGCCTTCACAATTTGACACCTTTTACCTGGAGGAGACACACCCTGAGTGTCCTTATCTTGCTCATGTTCCTTGCATTAGGCATAGCTTTGTTACATGCGCTTGGAGCTAGTTTTGCATGTCCCTTACACTCGTCTCCTCCCATTTTGAGCATTCTTCTTTTACTTCAATCTCATTAAAAACAATAAGTAGGTTACGAGCATTCTTCTACCTTTACTTTGATCTCGTTAAAAAACAGTAAGTAGGTTACAAGCATTTCTTCCACCTTTCCTTCGAGCTCGTTAAAAATAGTGAGGCTTTGAGCAGTCTTCCACCTTCCCTTTGAGCTTGTTAAAAACAATAAGGAAGTTATGAGCATTTTTCGATCTCCTTTGATCTCGTTAAAAATAGTAAAGAGGTCATGAGTTTACTTTTCTGGACTCGTTAAACCTTTACGGAAAAGATCCTTATGGAGTTCTTTTAAGCCCTTTTCAAACTCCATAAATAGAAAAAGTTTGCCGAGCATAGTTGTCTTTTCGGGCTCGTTAAAATAACTGAACCGACATCCACTTAGGTATAGAATTACCCCTTTTCTGGGCCTTGGTGGATAATTTATGGAAAAGGTATACTCTAGGTATACTTTGGTATGCGCTAGAAGAGTTCTTCTTCCATTATTTTACACTTTTTCGGGGAAGGAGACTAACTTTACGAAAAAGGACCTTTGGAGTCATCTTTAGGGTTTTCAGACTCTCGAAATGTGAAAACACCAAGCGAGCATTTACCTACTTGGGCTCGATGTGAAATCCACAAGATGGTTAATAGAGGACTGTTTAAGTTTTTCAACTCTATAAACAAGAAAACACCGTTGAGCACAGACCAATTCGGGCTCGATATAAAATCCACGGATAGGTGTATAGAGGATTGTTTAAGTTTTTCAACTATATAAGAAAGAAAACACCGCCGAGCATAGACCAATCTGGGCTCGATATAAAATCCACGGATATGTGTGTGGATTTTTCTTCTAGGGTTTTCAGACTCCTTAAATATGAAAATACTATCAAGCATGCTTTAGTTCTTTGTCAAGATCATTAAAAAATGAAAAAGGGAAGGGAAGGGAAGAATGTTAAAATATCTTTCAATATGATGGCAGCAAGTCAACTATCTCCTTGAACAAAGCACCTGTTTTGAGTCTATCAAACAAGTTGGGTTCTAGTGTTGGCCTTCGCGTAAACTTGATCTCAGAGTTCTTACTCCTCCGTTTGGTTAGTCTTCCAATCATATGGAGAATCTGTTAATGTCTCCTACATTGCAGATTTGCATCGTGGTCTCTTTGTGTTAAAAGCTTCCTAATTCACTCTTGTGTCGTGCTGATTGTTCAAGGATATAACCTATGTTGGCCATTCTGCAGTTGCCTTGACCTCATGTGTCAGCCATTCCTTGGTGTCAGTATGTTTCATCATGTGTTTAGTCCTCCTCCAAATCAGCTCATACCTATTTGAGTGTCCCTCGTGTTGGATGATGGAGGATGCATTAAGGCCTCCCTTCCAATGGACTTCTTCCCATCAACTTCAGCTCATTGTGCTCTGGGAATGAAGTTTAGAGTTTCAGTTAGTACCTTGGGGATTGCAGTCATTAGTGGCAGTTTCCCTTGCTATTAAATAGATGGGAATACATCAATGTCTCCTATCTGATGGATTCTTCAAGTGTTCGACGGCAAGACCACTTATTCACACTTGCTTTAATGTACTAGGTACCTTGTGTTCCATTTTCATTATTGGTGGACACCCTCGCATTTGTTAACGGTATACATCAATGACCGGTAATCAAACAATACCTCCCATGTTCGACATCAACTCATTTATTCGCATGGATAGGTTTGTACCTTGGGTTGTTTTTGGATGAAGACCTTGGGATCCTTGATAGCATCACCTTATTTATGTTATCGCCCAAGTTGCGCAAGACTGAGCCACACTCTTTTTGGCTAATGATGAGACATAGATCCACCTTGTTCTCTATGGCTATGTTCTCCAGTTTTAACATAGATCCACCTTGTATTTATGTCGCTATGTTTACATTTATTTTCCTCATGGATCCATGCTTGTATTATAGTGGCCATGATATATGCATCAATATTTGGATCCTTATTATATCCTCTTGGAGGTCATGTTCCACCATTTGAACATGGACATTTACCCCAAGGATGAGTTTGTCTAACATTTCCTTTGCTTTCAGGTACTTCATTTGAGCCTATGATTCTTGGTTTCTCCGTTCCTCCATGATTCAACTCTTTTTTATTTATAATGTATTTCGGCCATCGTTTCCCGCACTTCGTCTGACCTCATACATTAGGGGGAATCTATTATAGCTTGAAATGACACCTCTCCGTCCGTGACGACACTTGCATCCCTTGGTCGCATGACGACACTTCTTGAGATCAAGTTCAGTCACACAACAGGAAATTTGTGGATGGAGTCATTTGGGACACTAACAATGGTTGAAATTACCTCATTCTTGACCCATTTGATGATTACGACCCTTAGGAACATTTTTCTAGACCAAACCATCTCTTGAAAATGAGCAGAAAAACCTATTTTTGGCCATTTTTTCATAAGAGCGCTACTCTACCTTAACAAACTAGCATGTGTACCCTACTCTCGTGTACAATAATAGCGCTCAACCCTCTTGAGTGGTACTCCACTGTGAAATAGAAGCGTACACCCCTGTCAAAATCTCAAAATTTGAGTAAGTTAAGTTGGTTGGGAAACCTCCTGAGCGGTTATAACTTCTTTTCCTCTTCCTCACTGACTATAGAAGGAGGGTAGAAGGGCCATGTGAAGGGACCAAGCCTATAACAAATTTATGCTGGAGGAATGGAGACCCTCATCCCCCTCTCTTGTGCCTCAGTTTTGATAAACCCTAGCACAGTCGATTAGAGGCTAGAATCCTTAGAGAACGGAAGCAGGAGACCTTGAATCTAGGTTTCGTGAAGTGCCAAGCTTGAAAGAAGGTATAAATTTATGTACTTGCTTTCATTCATTAATAAAGATCAGACGTTCTTCTCTTTCCAAACATGTCCTATTAATGTGTCTCTGATTTGATTACAGTTTGCTTATAATCTGATGTCTTCTTCTATCATGAATATCAGTCTTATGTATGTAGTCAAATGTATTTGAGAAAGGTATCGAGTTGTTTTGCAGGTCTGGGCATTGCGATACTGGATAAGCATTGAAGAGCGAGGGAGGCAAAGCTAGGATCAACCTTCTGAATAAGGTGCATACATCTCTAAACCCTAATCTCTTCACTTATTTGTTGTACTTGTAGAATGCTTGTAAGTCTATCTTTATCACTGTAAGTTGGTAGTTTCTCCCCTGAACTATAGGTGCATTTTACCCCCAATAATAGTCTCGATTGTTGAATTTTTATTGCTATCGTTTCGGCTTGGAAATGTCCGCTTGCTGGCCCATTATGTGCTCCATTGAGTATATTTTTTATTTCGTGATCGAGAGCACAACTTTGTAGTACATCAACTGTTCCAATATTATAGAGAAATCCATTTATTATAGTATAGGGCACAACTTTCATTGCTACAATATTCTTTTTCTTTTCATGCATTCCTTCTGGATCTTGTCCTTCTTCTAGAAGCTGAGCAATTTTATACTAAGTCTGGTGGAACTTCTTCAATTCTAAATAAGTGAGCATCGATTAGATCATCATCAATTCCAATTGGTTCTTCACCTGTCTCTGTACTCGACGAGTGGTCAGGTCTGACATTTGCTTTACCCGGTCGAACTATGACTTCAAACTCAAATTCTTGGAATAATAGAAACCATTGACAAATTATTCCATTGTGTAAGGGTTTATTGTCTAAGTATTTCAAATCTTGATGATCTTTATAGAAGAAAAAAGGATTGCATAGTAGATAATGTTGGTATTTCTAGAGTGCGAATGCCATCCCCAATGCTTATCTTTTAGTTGTCGAATAATTCCTTTCTGCCTTATTTAATTTTTTGCTACTGTAGGAATTAGGATAATCCATTCCATAGTCTCTAGGTTGAATTAGGATCATGCTAAATTCTATTCCAGAAGAATCTATATGTACGTGAAACTTGATCGACCAATTTGGAAATCTTAGTATGGGAGCTTCAACTACTTTCCTCTTTAAAATGTCGAACGATGTGGTGCATTCATTTTTCCACTGGTACCCTTGATTTTCTTTTAGCAACTCTTCTAATGGATATGTCATGTCGGAGTAGTGACGAATAAATTTTCTATAATACCTTGTATGCTCTAGAAAAAATTCGACTTGTTTGGAGTTGACTGGAGGTTTTAGGTCGAGAATTACTTTAATTTTTGCAAAGTCTACATTTATACCTTCCTTACATATGACGTGTCCAAGTAGGATTCCTATCAGAGTTAAAAATAAACATTTATTGATATTTAGTGATAGTTGAATTTGTCGGCATCTTTCCAACATAATTTTTAATCATTTGCGGTGGTCCTTCAACATAGATTAGATCATCCAATCGCCAAAATATACAGCCATGGTTTTGTAGATATATTCTTGGAAATCTTTGAAAACGATTCATGAAAACATAACTGGTGCATTTTTCAATCCGAATGACATTACTTTATATGCAAATTATCCAAATTCGCATACAAATGTGGTCTTCTTCTGATCTTCTTCGGAAATAAGTACTTGGTTATATCCGAAAAATCCGCCTGTGAACGAGTAGCATTCGTGTCCTGCAACTTCATTAATAATTTCATCAGCAAATGTAGTCGGAAATGGGTTTGTAAGTGTTACTTTGTTGAGTTATCTGAAGTCGAAATGGATTCGCAGTTGTGTCGGGTCATGCTTCTTAGGAAGGACGACCATCGGGATTTCCCATTCTGATTGATCAATGGTATAGATAATTCCGACGGTGAGCATGCTGTCTATTCCCTTCTTGACTATTTCTTTGTATTTATGCATGAGCTTGTATGGTCTCTTCTTGATTGGTTTTGCATTTGGTTTGATGTCGATCTTCATTTATCTCATTTCCTGGACAATTCATTTCATATCTTTGTAATCTCGTGCAAATAAAACTTGGAATTATTTTAGTAGTTTTGTAATTTATGTTGTTTTTTCTTCTTTCCAATAATTGACTATTTTTTCCATCTAGGTCAACACCATCCTCAAATAGATCCAACTAACCCTATCATAAGCCTTCGAAAGGTCAATTTTAATTATTACTGACTTTAATTTTTCAGATCAAATATAATGTAATCCCTCCTGCACCATAGTGATTGCATCATGGATCTGTCAACCAGGAAGAGAACCAAATTGTTCATCAGAAATACCTATAAAGAGAAGATATTGGATTCTTCCAGCTATGATTTTAGTAACTATCTTGTAGATATTATTTCATAAAGAAATGGGATAAAATTGATGAAAAGAATATGGATTATCGTACTTCAGAATCAGTACTAAGAAGGTAAAATTGAATGGCACTAACATATTCCCATTCATTATGGAATCCTCTACCACTCTTAGTATATCATGTCCTCGAACACCATATAATCCAATGCAGAATTTATCTACAAACCCATCAAGCCCAAGAACTTTGTCCTTTTTAAAATTTTGAAGTACCTCCTCTATATTCTCGCTGCCAGTAACCTCCTTCATCAAATTACAGTTATCCTCCTCTTTTGAAATTTTAGCAAAAAATTGATCAATTCTTACCACATCAACAATATTTCCCCATCCTTCTCACTTAAAGAGGCTATCCAAACGGTTTATCCCTACTTCGGTTATTTCTTTAAATAAATTTACTTCCTTCTTTAAGTCATTCTTTATTTTCCAAATGGTATTTCAATTATTTCTGTGATTAGCATAATGATGAAATACTTTAGTATTATCATCCCCCTTAGCCAACCATAAAGCTCTACTTTTAAGCCTCCATTCAACTTCCCAAAAATCCAAAATATCCCTCTTCTTCTTTTCTATCCCTGAGGATACTATTCTTGAGACATCATATATGAACCATGCCCCTTCCAATTCATTCCATTCACCCAATCAATATTCAATGCTAATTAATTCTTGGTCTTTCCGTAGCCTTGAATTGTAAGAACATTCCAATGAGACATCTTTGGATCATTTAATGTTTTTTTAAAATTGGATGGCCTCCAATTCCAAACATAGGAAATCAGAAGGAGCTAAAAATTTCTTGAGGTTATCAACCAGATCCTTGTCTTCCAGCCATAGAGAATTAAATTTGAAAGGATCCAAAGGTTTGGATCCTACAACAGTAATTTCCATAACTATTGGAAGGTGATCTAAATCACATCCAAATCCCACCCACTCATAGAACCTAAAAGGAAGCTCCATCAAAGACTCGCCAACTAAGAAGCGGTGCAAACGCTTCGCAATAATGGCTTCCCCCGATCATCTATTGCACCATGTAGGTTTAATTTTGTTAGGAACAATATCTAGAAGACCCGCTAACACCAATTTCCTGAGGAATTTTTATAATAAACAATATTTCTATGCAATAGGACCCCAAATTCTTGAGCTACACAAACAAAAGTTAAGATGGCATCCCGAGACTAAATTATTATGATTTAATAGGCCCTTTGACAACAAACTATCCCAAAATGATTCTTTGTCCATATAGGGACCATATACATTTGTAAACGAAAATACCTCCCTAGCTCTGAAGAAAACAAAACAGTGGCCAAAACAGAAACCATAGACCAAGAATTTACTAATAACATACGTCCTTGACTTCTCCATCTAATTATTAGACCCCTAGAATTCCCTTTTGTATCACTGAAACAAAACTCCCAACCACTTAAAATATGCTTTAATTTCCTAACAATTCCCCCCCTTCACTCATTATCTCCTAGAAGAATATACATTCGGCTTAATTGTTTCAATCAACTTCTTAATGACTATCTATTTTAAGGGATTAACCATCCATGTATAATTAAGAGAGAATATTATCATTAGGTAACCTTAAGAAATATCTCTGCTTCTCTAAGAATACCAATGATAGAATTCTGAGAACCTACTGCAACTTCCCCAGAAGTCTTCTCTTGATCCTTACGAAACATACACTTCCGACCTTTCCCTCCTGATTTAAACATGTTAGGGTTCAAACCTAACCCGCCTGATCCAACCGACATTTTAGTCAACAATAAACTTTTACCAGACCCTAGCTTAAGTTAATAATTATCTCCCTTCAAAGACTTCAAAGAATCCAATAAATTCTCGATAGAATCACTAAAAACCCTAAGTTCTTAACATAAACCCAAAGGAGAACCTGGTCCAGGCATAACTAAAAAATCTTTGAATTTCACAAACCCTAGATTTATAGAATCATCAAAATGAAGAGGGGACAAAGTCTCTAAATTCTTACAAGGATCATTTTCAATAGGTCCGAAAATCAGTCCCAAGATGTCTTCGACATTTTTAGCTACCTGGAAATATTCAGGTTCCTTCACAGATTCGAAACCATCCAAAGACTCTAACTCTTCCTTCGAACTCACCATCTCTAAGTCTTGAATTTTGATCTTTGCTACCTCAAATTGGGATGGGATTTCTATATTTTCAGTTTCTTAAAAAACCTTATGTAATGTCCCCATTCAAATAAGTGCATAGTAAGACAATCCCATCAATCCTACTAGTTTCCTAGGTTGGATGGGCACATGTGGGATGGTAATAAGGAAGCTAATAAATGATATTTAAACATTAGAAGGGTTCAAGCATTTAATAAATATGATGAATAAATAAATTCAAGAGAAATTCTAGGTGGCAAGTGGTTTTGGAGACATATGGAGGTGGTGGGACCCACACTAGCTTGATTTTTCAATGACACATGGCAGCTCTCTCTTGCCAATTGGAATTCATGGGAAGATGAACACTCTTGGGTGAGTTGGTAAGTCATAACACATGGCATTGAGCATCTTAGGTCGAAATGGGATGGAATAGTAACCTCCATGGGAGAGGAAGAGTCAAATTGGAGACTAGTGGACACTTGGGCTAGATTCCCTAGTTTTATGACAACAATAATGAAGCATCTATGACATTTATGACAAAATTCAGACCTGAATTCTTACACCTGACCATTATGACATGTCAGCCCCAAAAATAGGCTCAAGGAAGGAGCTCATGGAGTTGGAGGAATCCAAAGAGACTCAAATTCGAATTTGGGAGAAGATGGAAGGTTGGAACTAGGAGACAAGTGGCAAATGAGGAATATTTTCTAAATGGAAAATTATTGAATCTATTGAGAGGATTTCACCCCCTTGAAGGCTAATTTTGGTTATAAAATGTAGAAATCAAGTATGAGAATGGATTTTGATGATTTGAGAAAAATTGCATTTGTGAAGAGAGAACTAGTGGATGACTAGTTCCTTGCCTTAGCCAATTCGAGGGTGAAAGATTCCCATCCAAGTTGGTGTTTGGAGAGGCCAATTAGGTCTTTCATGGTGTTTTAATGGATTTTTATTTTTAGGTAGAAGCTACAGGAAGTTTCATGGTTTGGTTTAGTGCAACACTTTCTCTCCACCGTTTCCAGTTTTGAAGGCATATTCGTGCTCCTTGAGGGAGGGCGTTTTTGGTGAGCACTTGTGCTTCTTGAGAGAGATTCTCATTATATATTTATGATTTTAATAGCTTCATATCCTCTGTTATTGATATTCAGAAAGTCTTAGGTCGAAATACCCACTGGTTGTATGCAAAACTATTGATTAATGAGCAAACAATGTCCATTTCCCCAATGCATTGATGTATGGCATTATAATGTTGATTATTTCGAATGGATGGATGATTCTCTGATATATTTGTGATCAATATACTGCCATGGATGTCTTCTACAAGTTTCATGTACTGTACTTGAGCATTTGAAGCATTTTTACTCAGTTTAGTTGTATTGGGAGGTGAAATAGTGCCATTTCCCCAAGGGTCGAATTGGGGGTTTTTGCTGTTGAATGTGAGAGAGTTAGAACAGTAGTAAAAATCAATTAATGGTTCATATGAGACCTTAATAACATAATTAACACATTATATACCTATGTTCATAAATTTGTGGGATTTTGGAGGCATTTGGAAGGCCATTTATAGTGTTACCCGGGGGGGATTTAATGCACAAATTACTAGTCAAAATTACCTATATTGATCAGAATACAAATCAAGTTTGCAGTAGTATTTGGAGGGCAATAAAACATCCCTGAACCTAATATTCAATTCTAAACACCATTCATACACTCCTACAGAAGATTTGGGAGCATTTGGGTTGATTTGGAGGTCAAAACAGTCAAACTAGTCAAAGGTCGAAATTGGGGAAAAAGTGGAAAAATTGACATTTTAATAAAATTTTGAAAAAGGGCCATTACAAGTGGTATCAGAGCATGTTCTTGGCACCTGATGGTCTTAACAAGAATTCAAAATAATAATCCACCACCCTTTGAACCAGTAGTTGAAGAGGTTTTTGTTGAAGAAGAGGTAGTAGAAAAAGAGGAGTCTTTCGCTGGAACCATGGGTAGAGAGGAGGATGACAAATTAAAACATAAGGAGGAACTTATTGCAACCTTAGATCCATGTTTCTCTAAAATTTCATCAAACATGGATAGTATAGGTGATAAATTGTTGCAAGGATTCGAATTGTTGATTAGCTAGCTTCAAAGCAAAGGGATAATAGGAGATAATAGTGGTTCACACTCAGGGGAAAAGATGAAAGGGAATGAGCATATTTTCTCAAGTACAGGACCTCATAATAGACCTGATGAGTTTCAAAGCACAAAAAGGCCTACTACACCTAAATTTGTCACACCCAAAGAAGAGCCCAATCTTGAATTGGATTACAAGAAACTAGTAAATGATTGGAATGATTTGAATGAAGAGTGTAAAAGAGGTGTACCACTCAGTGACTACATTGATGCTATGAAAAATATTAATAGGAAGGGAGACAATAGGATTCCATTCCAAAACAAAGAATTAAATAGTGCTATTGGAAAAATGTCACTTCCTACTTTTGATGGTTCTTCTCAAAATTCTGCTAACACTTGGGTGCAAAAATTGGATGTATATTTTCAGTTGAATCCTATGTTGGAAGAGGATGCATTAAAAATGGCCATTTTGCATTTGGAAGGAGATGCCAATGAATGGTGGTTTCATGTGCTGAAAACCTTGGGTCATAATCAGGTTAAAACATATGGAGAATTTGTTGACAGGGTACTAGAAAGATTTGAACAAAAAGATCCAGAATTGCCTTTCAAAGAACTAGCTCAATTGAAGCAAACTGGGTCCTCTACTGAATATATGATGGACTTTCAAAAATTATCAGTCAAGGTGGCTGATGTATCTATGGGAAGATTAGTATTGCTATTCACTGAAGGTTTGGATGAACCCTTAAGAGGTTTGGTCAAAGCCCACAAGCCAACTACATTAAAAGATGCAATGAGCTTGACTAGGGATCTCCAAAATGTGCTTCCTAGAACGAGATTTCCTCCTAAGCCTAGCTATAAATTTGAAAAGAAACCTTGGCAAAGGGATGGATATGATAAGAAACCTTGGCAAAGAGAGTCATTTGATAGGAATAAAAAAGAGGGACTAAACAAGGATGAACTTAGAAAAAAGAAACTATGCTTCACATGCTTCCAACCATGGACACCGAGGCACAAATGTACCAAATGAAAGGCTCAATACATAGAAGTATTTTCTGATAATGAGGGGTATGATGGGGGCATGGATGAAGATGGACATATTTCAGATCAAGAAGAGGCATATGAGACAGCAGTAGAAGAGGAAAGACAAGAAGAAAATCAGCCTTCACCGGACAAAGCAAGAATGGCAGTGCTTTCAGCAGTACCTCGCTATCATACTATCCGATGCAAAGGTGTGGTACAAGGACAAAGAACTTCAGTTTTGGTAGATGGAGGAGCCACTCATAACTTCATTGATGCAGAGATGGTAGAGAAAAGAAAGATACCTATTGAACCATTTGATGGCTTCACAGTTGTCATTCCCGGTCACAACACAATGCAATGCAAAACATGGGTTCCAAAGCTGCAAGTCACCGTAGGTAACTATACTTTTGTTGATAGTTTTTATGTGGTTGATGTTGCTGATACTAATGTGTTTTTGGGAGTGCAATGGTTGTATTCAATAGGAGAGCATACAGTAAATTATCGAATTCCCGAAATGAAATTCCAAGATTCAAAAGGAGTACAAAGAGTTGTGAGAGGGCAACACACTTATCCAAATCAGGTAGTGACTTGCAATAGCATGAGATCTATATTGAGGCATGGGGATATAGAATGGGATACTGAATGTCATATTACATCTCCCAAGCCAACTATAAATATTGTCAAACACCCAAAGGAGATAGAGAGACTTTTGCAAAAATATGAAAAGGTTTTTAGAGACCTTCCACATGGTAGGCCACCAGATAGGGGGGTTGAGCACAGTATTGTTTTGGAGGAGGGTACTTCACCCATTCAGATACCACCTTATAGACATCCTAAAAGGTTTAGAGATGAGATTGAAAAAGCTATCCAAGAACTACTAGAGTTGGGACTCATTAGACCAAGCTCTAGCCCTTATGCTTCTTCAGTAGTGCTAGTGAAGAAAAAAGATGGAACATTGAGAATGTCCATAGATTTTAGAGCCTTGAACAAAAAGAATATAAAGAATAGGTATCCTATTCCTAGGATTGATGAGCTCATGGATGAGTTGCATGGGGCCAAATAATTCTCAAAAATTGACCTTAGATCAGGGTATCACCAAATTCGAATGAAAGATGAAGATGTGCAAAAGACCGCTTTTCGATGTCATTTTGGCCACTTTGAATTTCTTGTCATGCCTTTTGGGTTAACCAATGCTCCAGCCACCTTTCAAGCATGTATGAATAGGATATTTTGCAAGCAACTAAGAAGTTTTGTTTTGGTTTTCTTTGATGATATTCTCATTTACAGTAAAACATGGGAAGAGCATTTGCAGCAGTTAGAGATTGTGTTGAAAATCTTGCAAGAAGAGTCCTTATTTGCTAAATTATCAAAATGTGAATTTGGAATGAAAGAACTACTGTATCTTGGGCACATTATTGGGCAAGAAGGAGTGAAGGTACACATGTAAAAAATCAGTGCTATCTTGGAATGGCCATCACCAAAAAATATTACCGAATTGAGAGGCTTTATTGGCATATGCACCTACTACAGAAAATTTGTGAAAGGGTTTTCCAAGTTGACTTCTCCACTCACTGATTTGACTAAGAAGGATGCTTTCAAGTGGGATGAAGAGGCTAAAAGTCCTTCCAAAAAATGAAAGAGGTAATGAGTATTTGTCCCATACTTGCACTTCCTGATTTTACTAAACCTTTTGTTGTGGAATGTGATGCTTCAGGTGGAGGAATAGGGGCTGTCCTAAAGCAAGGCCAACACCCCATAGCCTTTGAGAGCAGAAATTTGCAGCCTCATGAAAAACTTTACTCCATATATGATAAAGAAATGTTGGCCATTATGTATGCATTGGCCAAATTCAGACAATACTTGGTGGGCAGCAAGTTTGTGGTGAAAACTGACCACAATAGTCTAAGACACTTTCTCACCCAAAAAGATCTAAATGAAAGGCCACAAAAGTGGGTAAGAAAGATTCAAGCTTATGATTTTGATATTGAATATGTCAAAGGAAAGAATAATATAGTAGCAGATGCTTTGTCAAGAAGGCCTTCTTTTTCTCTCATGGATATTGCCAAGGATTGGAAAAACATGCTACTAGTTGAATATGCCAAAGACAAATTTGCTTGTGATGTGTTGGATGGAATCAAAGGGGATGATAATTATAGGATTTTGAATGGGATGATATATTATAAGGGAATAATTTATTTAGTTCTTAACTCCAATCTCAAGTACCGAATTTTGCAAGAAGCACATGATTCCCCACTAGCGGGCCATCCAGGGATCTTCAAAACTTATAGACAGTTGAGGCAAAGATTTTTTTGGAAGGGGCTGAAGGAAGATGTTCAGAAGTATGTGAATGAATGTAAAGCATGTCAGCAAAACAAATCAGAACTTACATGTCCAGCCGGTCTATTACAACCATTGCCCATTCCGGAGCAAAAATGGGACAGTATTTCCATGGATTTCATCACCGGATTGCCTAAATCCTTGGGTAAGGATTGCATCTATGTGGTAGTTGATAGGTTGACAAAATTTGCTCATTTTTTTGCTGTTACATCATCTTTTAGTGCTGCACAAGTGGTTGATATTTTTTTCAAAGAAATCTTCAGTTTGCATGGGCTTCCCAAGAGCATTGTCAGTGATAGAGATAGTAGATTCATGGGTGCTTTTTGGAAAGAAATTTTTAGATTGGTAGGAACTCAATTGACTCCAAGTACTAGCTATCATCCACAAACTGATGGACAAACAGAGAGGGTAAAACAATGGTTGGAAGGATACCTAAGAAACTATGTGGGAGGGCAACAAAAAGAATGGGCAAAATGGCTACACTTGGGTGAGTTTTGCTACAACACCACTTATCATATGTCAATAGGAATGTCTCCTTTCAAAGCATTATATGGTTATGATGCACTTACATTTGATGACATTATATTTGGTGATAGTAGAGCCCCAAAGGCTAAATATTGGGTGGAAGAGAGCCAAGAAATTTTAAATCTCTTGAAAGACAATTTGCAGGTTTCTCAAAATCAGCAAAAACAATATGTTGATAGACATAGAGAAGAGAGAACCTTTCAAGTAAATGATTTAGTATATTTAAGGTTGCAGCCCTATAAACAAACATCTCTCAAAAAGAATGGAGCAGAAAAATTAAAACCAAGGTACTATGGGCCATATAAGGTAGTGCGGAAGGTTGGAGAAGTAGCATATGAACTAGAACTTCTGGAAGGGAGTAAAATCCACAATGTATTTCATGTTTCTTGTCTTAAGAAAGATCTTGGTCAGCAAATCATCACTTCAGAAATACTTCCTCCTTTGGATGATGAAGGTCAGCTCACACTTGTTCCGAAAAAGATTTTGAAGACACGGGAAAGAAGGTTGAGGAGTAGAATCATCAAAGAATATTTAGTGCAATGGAAGGACTTACCAAATGAAGATGCCACATGGGAAGAGGAGAATATTTTGCAGTATCCAAATTTGAAATTGCTTGAGGACAAGCAATCTTGGGTGGGGAGGACTGTAATGTCCCCATTCAAATAAGTGCATAGTAAGACAATCCCATCAATCCTACTAGTTTCCTAGGTTGGATGGGCACATGTGGGATGGTAATAAGGAAGCTAATAAATGATATTTAAACATTAGAAGGGTTCAAGTATTTACTAAATATGATGAATAAATAAATTCAAGAGAAATTCTAGGTGGCAAGTGGTTTTGGAGACATATGGAGGTGGTGGGATCCACACTAGCTTGATTTTTCAATGACACATGGAAGCTCTCTCTTGCCAATTCGAATTCATGGGAAGATGAACACTCTTGGGTGAGTTGGTAAGTCATAACACATGGAATTGAGAATCTTAGGTCGAAATGGGATGGAATAGTAACCTCCATGGGAGAGGAAGAGTCAAATTGGAGACTAGTGGACACTCGGGCTAGATTCCCTAGTTTTATGACAACAATAATGAAGCATCTATGACATTTATGACAAAATTCAGACCTGACTTCTTACACCTTACCATTATGACATGTCAGCCCCAAAAATAGGCTCAAGGAAGGCGCTCATGGAGTTGGAGGAATCCAAAGAGACTCAAATTCAAATTTGGGAGAAGATGGAAGGTTGGAACTAGGAGACAAGTGGCAAATGAGGAATATTTTCTAAATGGAAACTTATTGAATCTATTGAGAGGATTTCGACCCCTTGAAGGGTAATTTTGGTTATAAAATGTAGAAATCAAGTATGAGAATGGCTTTTGATGATTTGAGAAAAATTGCATTTGTGAAGAGAGAACTAGTGGATGACTAGTTCCTTGCCTTAGCCAATTTCGAGGGTGAAAGATTCCCATCCAAGTTGGTGTTTGGAGAGGCCACTCAGGTATTTCATGGTTTTTTAATGGAGTTTTATTTGTAGGTAGAAGTTACAGGAAGTTTCATGGTTTGGTTTAGTGCAGCACTTTCTCTCCACCGTTTCCAGTTTTGAAGGCATATTCGTGCTCCTTGAGGGAGGGCGTTTTTGGTGAGGACTTGTGCTTCTTGAGAGAGATTCTCATTATATATTTCTGATTGTAATAGCTTAATATCCTCTGTTATTTATATTCAGAAAGTCTCAAGTCGAAATACCCACTGGTTGTATGCACAACTATTGATTAATGAGCAAACAATGTCCATTTCCCCAATGCATTGATGTATGACATTATAATGTTGATTATTTCGAATGGATGGATGATTCTTTGATATATTTGTGATCAATATACTTCCATGGATGTCTTATACAAGTTTCATGTACTGTACTTGAGCATTTGAAGCATTTTTACTCAGTTTAGTTGTATTGGGAGGTGAAATAGTGCCATTTCCCCAAGGGTCGAATTGAGGGTTTTTGCTATTGAATGTGAGAAAGTTAGAATAGTAGTAAAAATAAATTAATGGTTTATATGGGACCTTAATCACATACTTAACACATTATATACCTCTGTCCATAAATTTGGGGGATTTTGGAGGCATTTGGAAGGCCATTTAAAGTGTTACCCGAGGGGGATTTAATGCACAAATTACTAGTCAAAATTACCTATATTGATCAGAATACAAATCAAGTTTGCAGCAGTATTTGGAGGGCCATAAAACATCCCTGAACCTAATATTCAAGTCTAAACACCATTCATACACTCCTACAGAAGATTTGGGAGCATTTGGGTTGATTTGGAGGTCAAAACAGTAAAACTAGTCAAAGGTCGAAATTGGGGAAAAAGTGGAAAAATTGGCATTTTAATAAAATTTTGAAAAAGGGCCATTACACCTTATGCACTCGAGATACCCAATTCTTATTCTTTGAAATCCTAGAATCCTTTGAAGCCCACACTTTTCGTTTGAAAGAAAAAGAACAATATTCCCTCATATGTCCTTGACTATGGCATTTGATGCACTTGAAAGGTAACCCTTCATAGTCTAAATCCTGGATATGAGAATGTGATCCTTTATGAAGAACAATATTCTCATTAAGCCCCTCTCAAAGATCTAGAATCGAAATTTTTTTTGCTAAACCCATACGACCATTAATAAGGTAAGACAAATTCGCCTCCACGAAGGATCCTAGAAAATTTCCAATAGCCTTGAAGATATCAGGTGACCAGAATTCAAAAGGAATTTTTGACAATTTAATCCATACCAGAACAACATCGTTCCTCTTTGTCGACGCATCAAAAAGGCGATATCGTCGCTTCAAATATAAAACACTTGAATCCCAATGTCAAGAGCATTTGAAGATATTTTATGTATATTTCACCGATTTGAATCTAAAAGATATCCATCTCCTTGAGAGAGTATAGGAATTTGGTTCATCACCCACAAATTTACCCCAAGTATTTGAAACCTATTCCTTAAGATCCACCTTTCTAGCACTAATACCAATTTTTTTCGATACACAATCTGAATTCTCTAAATATATAGCACTTTTAATATTTTTAATACATTGATCCTTAAATGTATTTGACAATATAAAAAAACCCTCATTTCCCACACCTCCATCATGAATCCCAACACTACTTCTGACTGGAAATGATCTCCTAGATTTTGGTTTCGTACATTTGAGATGCATCCATAAACTTATCTATAGAATACTCCTTCCATGCCCACATCGTAGTTATTGTTTGTTAATATTCTTCAATATGCAATACAAGCCTTAAATTTTTGGAAATGTGGTCCAAAGGTTAATTTGTGCAATGAAGGGTGAGATATAATCCAAGGAGTAATTACATTTTACCTTAATATTCTAAATTTAATGAACTTGGAGCTCCATATTTGGTTAGTTTTCTTAATTAACTTTTGGTGGTCTCTACATATATATACTCTTTGAAAATTCCACAGGTAATGTATCTGCAAGACTATCGCAAATATCTACCAAAATGAAAAAATGTTAGATCTTTTAGATTCATATTATCTTGATACATACAATTCATGGTGGAGATGTTTAAGTCATCCACCATCTGTTTCAATTGATCACATTGAACTTGTCAACAATTAATAGGACCAATCTTGAAATCGCCTCATTCTTCCAATAGAATTGGCATGCCCAAATCTAACTCAGTGGAATGAGAAATATATTTCTTCGTGGTAAGAAATGAGCTAATATCATTTGCTGTTTTATAATGAGCAGCAACATAAATCATCAATAGAATTGAGGATTTCAGGTAAATGCTACAATTAATGAAATGCATTAATCTATTCTATTGGAAACAAAAATACTATAATCATTGGGTTTCCACTAAATTCAACCAGACATTGACAACAAATATGAGCTTTTAAACATTCACATTGCCAATGAAATCAACATATTAAGCATTAAACATTACCCAATGTTGTATTTTCCAAGGGAAAACCTAATCATTTTGGTTTCTATGAGTAGAAGGGATGGACCATCTGTCCTTCCCATTCAAAGAAATTCATGAGCCCGTTCCAATCGAACTATGATCCTGCATGATCCCATAGTTGATTCTTGGATTAATGGCATGATAATCCTTGAACAGTTCAAATAACCTCAAATCCTGGGTTGGAAGGTGCGGGGGGAGTAATGCTTTACTCCAAGGGGAACAAGCTGAAAGAGTTTGCTTGGGGCATTGGAAGAAAGAACAATAATGGAGCGGAATGTTTCGGTCTCATCAAAGGGATGGATATTTCTATAAACCTGGGAATAAAGAAATCGATGGTTCTAGGAGACTCCTTAATTATCATCAGAGAAGCCAAATGCATTATTGACAAAAGAAAAGACCCCACCTAAAAAATGCATCATCTCTTAATCTGCATCAGTAAAGACTTTCAAGAGCTTACCTTTCTTCATATTCTACGAGGATTAAATGGGAAAGATGATGGAATGGCTAATAACGGATTCGAGGTCTCCTATGGCTCTCTAAGTTGTGACAATGTCACTTGTGAAAATTCTTGGATTACCTAGCCTAAGGTTCATCCATAGAGCATGGGCTCATCTTCTCCCTATTCCCCCCCCCTCATTATTATTTGGTTCAAAACTATAGAATTTCATTTTTTTTGTTTTTGGGAAACTCCCCATGGAAAATCGATGGCCTTAACCCTACCCGAATTAACGGCATTAACCCTGCCTTCCATTTGGCCGGCATGCGAGATGGTAGCTACAGTTTATATCAGGGCAGATGGTTTCTCTTTGAAATTCAATCCACTGTTGGTTCGAGAACTCTGCATTTGCCAGTTTTCATCTCTAGCTTTTGTTTGAATTTTCATCTTGTTGAGAGGAATATGGAGCACCATGGTGCAGGGCGTCCTCAAGGAGGGGGCGAAGTGTTCTTGAAGTGTGGAAGATGTTGTAAGCCTGGAAGAGGCCCTAATGGAGGATGTAGTTGGAGTATGTATTTGGAAGATATGAGGGGAGATTCGGCTGAAATGGATAGCAACCCTGGGATTGGCCCCTGTCGAAGGCATGCTGGGGTTGGGAATTCTCATGGGCAAGATGGGAAATGAGGCATTACAAAATTCGAAGTGAAATTATTGGACTCTTTGCAGGAGTTGGAGCTGCAAGTCAGGATGATTCATAGCGAAAATTTGGAATACAAGAAGGTTTTATCCCGCCTCTACACTCTGGTGTCTGCTACCCACTCCAAGGTGAAATATCAGAACAATAGCATGGCTGAGAAAATTGAACATCTTGAAGAGACCCTAGGTCTCGCCTATCCTCACAAGGCTCAAAAGTTTAAGCTGTCTGGCATTGATCTTGAGGACATTAATAGGAAAATGGAGAAACTACAAAAGTTCATGGAAAACGCAGGAAACTTAGTGGACCTCGGCTCAGATAAGAACGTGGCAGCAGTCTCTGCAGGTGCTGTTATGGATATGGGACTTCAGTAGCATCTCGTCGGTTATGGACATGGGTTGGCCCCTTTTTTGTTCTTCTATGTTTCTACTGCTTTCAAGTAATATGTATAGGGAATATAAAACTCATAGAATAGGTACCAGCTGTAGAATTGGCAATTCAGAATGTCTCGTATTCTAGCTTTTGTATAAGGCAGCTTATTGGCATTGCTTTACTTCTGTTTACTCCTCCTAGGGCAGTTCATAAGACATTATAGTTTTCATAGAATAGGAAGATATCATGCTAGTTATCAGCTTGAACACGATGAACTTGGAGTGATGGATGGCTTCCTTTCATGGGAGCAATCTATTCAATTTTTGCTATGTAATTTCCTTATTTTTATATAATCAAAGCTTGTTAGTTGATTCTATTTACAAAAAATATTCAAATAACCTCAAATAATAATTGAGATTAGATCTTATCCTTTGATTAGTGTAGGAATTGATTCTTGTCTTAATGGCATGATAATCAAAACAATTCCAATAACCTTGAATAATAATTGAGATTAGATCTGGTCTTGAGAATAATAATATTCCAATTCCTTTAATCCTATCCATTAATAATTAAAAATTTGGAAAAATATGGGATCCCAACCAAGGATCAAATTTGAAGGGAAAGGTTATATTTGGATATAAAGGGTTAATATTTTAATAACCCTTCTATTTTGACAAGCTAAAATAGTTTATTCTTTTCATATGAAATTAAAAAATGATATAAAATTTCATATATATATATAAAACAATAACCAAGGCATATTAATATTAATAGCAAAAATTTCAACTTATAATCATCAAAACATAATATTAAAAAAAAAATGTAAGTAAAAATTTGAACTTGTAAAAATTTTGTAACTGGAAAAAATGTTCAAAATTTTTAAATACAAGTACAAATTTCAAGGTTAGGCAAATAAAACTATATATACTAATTAATTTTAAACTTTTGTAGTCGTTTAGAAAATGATTAAGAATATATTTTTTGTAGTCTTTTAAAAAATGATTAAGAATATATTTAAAACATGTAAAATGCTAATTTTTTTAAAAATAATATTATTTCCATATTGCATGGAATTTAAATTCAATTTCATTAATAACATTTTATGTAAAATAAAAATTGATCATATATAAAAAAAACAATTAATTAGCAATACATTTATCATAAAATAGCATTAATTTTGATACTTCCAAACATCTATTTTTTTATTAATATGTAAAACTAAAAAAATAAAGATATAAAAAATTAATATATAAAATTAAAAAAATAAACATATGAAAAATTATTAATGTATAAAATTTAAAAAACAATTTTACAGTTTATTTATTTTTTAAATTATATATATAAAAAATCTAATAGAATAAAAATTGATATAATATTCTTTTAATAAATTCTCAATATAATTTAAAAAAAACTACTTACTCAATCTTTCAAAAAGCATAAATTTATGTGAAACCAAAATCATTTCCAATTTTCTAGAACATACTAAAAACAGTTTGCTAAATTTTTTAAAAATCATAAATTTATGTGAAACAAAATCATTTCTAGAACATAATATATAAAATTACAATTAACTAGCAACAACATTAATTTTGATACTTCAACTAAGAATAAAAACATCTAAATTTTTTATTAATGTGTAATATTTTAAAAATAAAAATATAAGAAACATTAATATATAAAATTAAAAAATTAAAAATCTAGAAAATAGTTAATATATAAAATTTTAAAAACAATTTTAAAATTTATTTATTTTTTAACTTATATATATATAAAATCTAATGGAATAAAAAATATATAATATTCTTTTAATAAATTGTCAATATAATTAAAAACTATTTATTAATTATTTTAAAAATCAGAAATTTATGTAAAACAAAAATCATTTCTAATTTTCCACAACATATAAAAAGAAGTTTGTTAAATCTTTTAAAATCATAAATTTATGTGAAACAAAACCATTCTAGAACATAAGAAGAGAAGCTTATTAAATCTTTCATAAACATAAATTTATATGAAGTAAAGCCATTTGGAAAACAAAAAGAGAAATTTAGCTCATCTCTCACAATTTATTGAGTCTTTTTGAAGAAACAATGGATATCTTTTGAATTTTTAGAACCAATTTTTTTATGTAATTTACTAATATATTTGTGAAAAAAAACAAATTTACTGTGTAAATTTTCCAAACATAATTTTATGTTATCCATTTATTTATGTATAACTTATGCACTTTCATCTTGGGCATTAATAGAAACTGCCCACAATAAAAATATAAAAGGAAAATTGATAAAAATAATTAGTGAGAAACAAATTGATAGAAACATAAACAAAAACAAATTAATAAAAATATTTTGCATAACATTACTAGCATTACTATTGATCATATTCTATAAACAAATGGAAAAATAATTGATAAATTTAGGATTGTAGATTTTATAAAAATTAAAAATAATTTAAATTTGGATTTACCAGGCTCACATAATGTGCTTTGCAAAAGTAAATCCACTAAAAATAATTGATTTCCAATTTCAATTACTTCGAGGTGAGCATACAAAGATTCTATATTGAATTAGAATTGAAAACAAATAAATAATTAATTTTTATTTTAAAATATATATATATATATATAATTTAAAATATCACAAATTTGAAATATAAGAATCCATTTACTAGGTGCTCACAGAGTCACATACTCACATACACCCTTGACGTTGGGCCTTCTTCAACTCTGATTACTTAAAACCAAGCAAGCATTCAGCGAGAAGGCATTCCTTAGAGCCAACATAGATGTAAAGCATTCACCCAGAAGACCTCCCATTATTGGAGGATGGGTTAGATGCGGTAAAGAGAAACACACTTCAATGCCAAATTCCAATTCTTTCGATCTGAGTGGTTGAGTGAGTGGCTAAGGATATCATAAATAACTAAATGCATGCTTTAATAATAGTAACATAGCCTGAAGACTACCTAAGCTTTTTCTAAAAACGTTATACTATTCGAATTATTTAAAAAAAATAGCAACATTCTTGTATGATATGTAACTTTTTTATGATATGTAGGTTACGAATTTATGAAAAATATGATATATTATTTTAATATTTTTAAAATGGTAAATTGTTTTTATTATGTAGAAAAAAATCAATGAAAATTATGATATATTATAGGAATTTTTTCTACCTTTTAAATGCAAAAATGCAAAAATATTTATTTTAAATTTGATAAATAATTTTTTATTTTAAATTTTATTTGCAAGGGAAAAAATAATTTTCTCTTCTATGACAAGCTAGAAGGCTCTTAAAGGGCAATGAGGACTTCAATTTTGATCCCTCATCCCAAACTGTATGTTGAAATAAATATGCCTGTTGTAAAATCTCTCAATAATCGTAAATAAAAAAAAAATATGTATAAGATAAAAACTAGTAATTCTAGATGAACAAAATCTTATGGGCATTCGAGTCCACAAAATTTTGAATAAAAATAAATAAATTTTCTTTAAAGTAAAGTGGAAAATCTCTTGCTTTCTTTTACGTGTCACATAAACCTAGCTATGTGTGTAATTGTCTTGTAAATTTTTTTTTTTAAATGTTTTGATTTTTTCCAAGATAACAACCCTAACTGAAGGTGTTTTAAAAACTTAAAGTTTCATCAAGGTCCTTCGAGCACCCAACGAGACTTATTTAGCTTATCAAGCTAATGCATATGAAACCTTTCTTTGCATAGGTGAATAGATTGTTTTCTTTCCCATCCTTGGTTAGAAACGTTACAAGTTTTCTAAAGAGACAAATCCAAAAGTGGAACCTATAAGAAGTAATCTTATCTCCATGAAGAGGAAAGTCCCATCCTAAGCATTTTTAACACAACTAAAGTAATTGTGTTTGCTCCAAGGTGCTACCAAAAAGCAAGGATGAAAGGGAAGTGTTTGAACTATACAATGGTGGGTTTTCTTAAATGAAATCTTTTCAAAGTAATGGGGACCAGCTGTTGAAAATGAATACTATCATGTGATCGCACGCTTGATGTCAATGGACAACCCTTCGAGAGGGTTCCTTTGTCACTTGGGATTGTTACGAGGAGAGGAGGGAGGAGAGCAGAGCTCTCTCCCCGTCTGCCATGGTTGCCCTGGCAGTCTAGCTTAAACCTATATACCAAAACCCTCCTATGAGAGCTTCATGTTGGTTTTTAACCGGTGGAACAACCCTATATTTTGTTTCTTGTCTTCGACATCGGCCGTGAACTATAATTTGCAGGTAAGGGTTTCAATGTAAAGTAAAAAAAAACATTCTCATATTTTGTTTTATAACATAAATACGACTCGCCTAAAAGTCTGTGGTGTTGACAGGTTTTCTTTCGAAACTTCAAGATACTTGGCTAGTAGATGGCGACGAAGGTTGAAAAGATGGAAATCTCCATGACTCTTCTGACCAAGTAAGCCTCGGTTCAGTCTTGCTCGTTGAGACCTCGATGGACTTCTGCATTTGGATGTAAATGTGGTTTGAGTTGTCCAATTGAAGAAGTAGTTGGTCTTTTAAGAAATTTAAAAAAAATAAGTCGACCTCTGTCTGAAATGGAGAGGTTATAAATTAAAGGGTTCTTTGGTCCTCCATCATTCTGGTGTAGAGTTGACCCTGTGGTGAAGCAAGGTTTTATGCTTGCGGATATGTGATTTTGGACTAGCCAATGGGGGTTTCACCCAAAGTAACTATTAAGGTCTTCATTTTTGTCTGCAGTTAAAACTCTATCGGATGCATGTATAAAATTTGTTTATTTAGACAGCTGTTATTTTAAGCATACTTTTTGGATAAAAATAATTTATACTGTAAGTTCGTCTTTGCAAGCCTTATTAGCTGACGACTGTGTATTTCAAAATACATTTGAATACTGAAATGCTACTTGAGCCTAAACATTTGCTTATGGATAGGAACGCTCTGTCTGAAATTAATAATTTAATTTAGTGTATTTTAATCGTTTTAGCCCTAAAATTTGGGCATATATAGTAATTATTGTGAATTCCATCCATACTAAAATCCACAGATTTTAATCTTGAAGTATTTTAAATTGGAAAACCGTTGCAGAAATTCAAAACCTGCTGAAAGGTTACATTTCGAATTTATTCATGGCAATTTATTACCGAGTTTACTCCATTGGGTATTAAAGCCTTTATCATACTATTTATACTTATGCCAAAAGATCTGAAACATAAGAGTAGTATATTACTTGAAATTCGTTGGTTGTAACCCTACGGGTTTAGAATGCTGGTTTTGGTTTTAAATAAAAATAGATGCTAAAACAAAAATGTTTATGCAAATGATTTAAAAAAAAAAAGTGCATGGTAGATTTGTTAGAATAGATTTCTTTCACTTATAACGCAGTAAAAAAAAGAGTTGACTTAACCCTAGAGTCTTGTCCATTAAATAACTATTTTGTTAATGCTTTACCACTATTAGTATCTATACTCTATTATTGTGAAATTTCTATAATTCGCTTCTCTACACATAATCTAGGAAAAAATTCGGTCATAAAAATAAAATATAAAAAAATAAAATTAAAAGAACTCATATGCATAATAATGAACATTTGAAAGAATTTCGGATAGCATGAGATATTTAGATTTAATCTATTTCTTATAAGCGAAAGGCTTATTTCTGTTATAGTACCTTAGATCTTCAACAAAATTTAATTAAAGTTAACCAAGTAGTGTACTGTAACTAAGCAAACGAAAACATAACACAAGTGAAATACAATAGAATAAATAGAATGATTTAGGATAAAATTTCAGTAAGAATCTAATAATTTTAAACACCCAATAACATAGAATAAGAACCTCATACCAAAGTTGAGAAAACAAGAATGACTTCGTTGTTCCACCCAACCAATTCCGAGAGGAGTCAAGCTCCAGAACCCCCGAGCTCATCTGTTGAACTACCTGAACAAAAATCCTCAGTGCGCCATCTCTTGCATTGAAATTCTCAATCCCTGTCCAATGCTAGCCTCGTGCTGCTCATGGACTTACTATTTGTAGTATTTGCCTAGGTCTTGGGAATTTATGAGCATCATGCTCTTCAGCACTCAACTAGGAGTGGGGGCCTGAGTTTCAGGGATGATGCCTCCTGCATCTTTAACAGTACTTAACACTTGTATTTTTTCTCAAGTAGTTCAGTGGACACTCTTCAACAGCTAGGTCCATCCTTGTGTCCTGTTTTATTATATTAAATAATCATAAAAGTAATATTCTCAATACAACTGTTTTATTTTTGACTTCTCAATAAAAAATAACAAAATAATAATTAATCGTTTTTTATATTCTTTCTCTTGCAGAAATAATAAAATATTTATTATTTGGGGGTGTTACATACACCTCCCCTTAGAAGGTAACACTGTCATCGGCGTTACATTAATTATTCATTCATCCATAGGATCTTCTTGGAACCAGTTTGGATATGCCTCCCACATATCCCTCTCTATCTCCCAAGTACCTTCTTTCGGACTAAGGTGCTCCCATTGCACCTTGACCTGTTCGATTATATGTCTTCGGAGAGTGATTTCTCTCTTGTCGAGAATGCGTTCGGTCCCACTCGGAACTCTCCTTTCGGTTCCACCTGCATTACATTCCAATCAATTATGTGTGAGGCATCATGAATATATCTTTTCAGAATTGAAACATGGAATACATTATGCACCATAATATTAGGTGGCAGGGCTAGTTGGTATGCAACTGGACCTATTCTTGCCAAAATTTCAAATGGCCTACAAAACCGGGGTGCCAATTTGGAATACTTACCCAGCCTTAAGGAACTTTTCTTAGGCTTTACCTTTATGTAAACATGGTCACCCACCTGGAACTCTTTAGGAGTTCGTTTTAAATTAGCATAACGTTTTTGTCTGTCTTGGGCAACTTTTAAATTTTGTTGTACCTGTTGCACAGTTAGTTCCATTTCCCTTAATAGTTCAGGTCCTAACATTAGTCTATCTACTGGGATGCTCCATGAGATTGGAGTATTGCACCTTCGTCCATATAAAACTTCAAATGGACTCATACCTGCAGAAACTTGAAAATTATTATTATACGCAAATTCTACTAAATGCAAGTAGTCTTCCCACTTACCAGGTATGTTCATAACATACATCCTCAGCATGTCTTCCAAAATTTGGTTGACTCTTTCAGTCTGCCCATCCGTTAGTGGATGGTATGCAGTGCTGAAATTCAATTGAGTTCCCAAACCTTTAAGCAATGCCTTCTAGAAATTACTTGTAAATTTTGGGTCTCTATCCGAGACCATCACCTTTGGTATTCCATGCAGCCTGAATATCTCCTTCATAAAAATATATGCAATGTTAATAGATTTATATGTAGACTTCACAGGAATAAAGTGAGCAGCTTTGCTTAATTTGTCTACTACAACCATGATCGAATCATGTTGTCTGAATTTCTTGGTAAGCAAGTTATAAAATCCATGCTGATCGTTTCCCATTTCCATTTCGGAATGGATAATGGGTGCAGCAGTCCTCCTAGATGTTGGTGTTCGGTCTTGACTTGCTGGCATTCTAAGCAGCCAGCCAAGTATTCTGCTATTTCTCCTTTCATGTTTGGCCAATAGAAATCCTTCCTAGCCATAGTAATCATCTTTTGATACCCTGGGTGACCAGAATAAGGCTACTTATGTAATTCATTTAAAAAAATTAGCTTAATTTCTACAGAATTGGGTATGTAAAGTCTGCTTTTAAACAGCAATAAACCTCTTTCGTTAGTATGAAAATCAGTCTTTAACTGATTACTTTCATTTTTAGCAGTTTTCTTCTTTAAAATCTAGTATTCTTTATCAAAATTTTCCACATTTAAAATCTGTTTTTCCATATTAGATTCATAATTGTTGCTTGCATATAGTAAGTTTGCGTGACGGCTTAAAGTGTCTGCAACTTTGTTTTCTTTACCCTTTATATGTTTTATTTCAAAGTCGTATTCGCTTAAAGAGGACAATCACCTGGCTTGTCTAGCATTTAAATTATGTTGGTCAAATAAGTATTTTAAGCTTATGTTATCTGACATAAGTAAAAGAATTCTTCCGATTAAATAGTGTCGCCACATTTTTAAGGCATGAATAATTGCAGCAAGTTCCAAATCATGAGTATCATAGTTTTTCTCATGATCCTTTAATTTCCGAGATTCGTAGTCTATAACATGGTTTTCTTGAGTTAGAACTCCGCCTAATCCTTCGTTACATGCATCAGTGCATACGACGAAATCTTTTAACGGATCGGAAATTTTTAATATAGGAGCAGTAGTTAAAAGATGTTTTAGTTTATTAAAACTTTCCATACATTTTTCCTTCCAATCAAATCTTTTTCCTTTCTTTTGTAGCGAGGTTATGGGGTAAGCTATTTTCGAAAATCCTTCGATGAATCTCCGATAATAGCCTGTCATCCCCATAAAAGATCTTATATCGGTTACATTTTTAGGGATTGGCCATTCCATGATAGCTTTAATTTTATCGGGGTCGACCGAGATTCCATCTTTAGACACTACGTGTCCGAGATAATGAATTATGTCTTTATAAAAGTCACACTTGATGAATTTAGCAACCAGTTTTTGTTCTCTTAAAATTTTCAACACTGTTCTTAAATGTTCTTCGTGCTCCTATTCATTCTTCGAATAAATCAATATGTCGTCAATGAAGACAACAACAAATTTATCCAAATAATCATTCAAAATATTATTCATTAGACTCATAAAAGCTGTAGGTGCGTTCGTTAAGCCAAATGGAATTACAACGAACTCGTAATGACCATAACGAGTTTGGAAGGATGTTTTGAAGATGTCTTCATCCTTGATCCGTACCTGATGGTAACCGGATCTTAGATCTATTTTTGAGAAGACGGTCGCTCCTTGGAGTTGATCGAATAGATCGTCAATCTGAGGCAAGGGGTATCAGTTCTTTCTAGTCATTTTATTCAATTTCCTGTAGATTATGCATAACCTTAAGGTTCCCTCTTTTTTCTTTACAAATAAAACCGATGCTCCCCAAGGGGAAACACTGGGTCGAACATATTTCTTATCCAAAAGTTCTTGTAACTGAGTTTTTAACTCTGTGAGTTCAATTACATTCATTCTATATGGAGCCTTAGAGGCTGGTACTGCTCCGGGTATTAGATCAATCGTGAAATCTATATCCCTATTTGGAGGTAGTTCTTGAATTTCTTCTAGAAATATGTCTTTAAAATCTTGTAAAATTGGTATATCATCTAGATTTAATTTACTTTCAGATTCGCAGCTATCCATTATGTAAACAACAAAAACGTTACATCCCTTTCTTACAGATCTTTTTAATTGTAAAGCTGATATTTGTCTAAGAGTGGTTTTTCTAGGAATTTCTGTTACTTTAGATATATTCCCTGAAGCATCTGTGTAAGTGAAAGTTTTATCCACACAATTTAAAATAACTTTTTGTTCCTCTAACCAGTCCATTCCAGTCAACAAATCATAAGAACCTAAAGGAAGAATATTCAGATTTGCACTCGTTTTTAATTCATTCATCATAAATTCACAACTTTTAACATGACTAGTGACCTTGTGTTTAGTACCTGTAGCTATCTGTACCAGCCATGATTTCTCAAATTTTTCAGGTGCTAGATTACATAATTCTACAATTCTAGGTGCTACATAACTTAAACTTGCACTCGCATCAATTAATATAAAGATAGGATGATTCTTTAAAATACCTGGAATTTCAACCATGGATGTTTGGTGATCTCCCTGTCGATTTTCTAGTTCAACATTGATTCTAGGCATGCTCCTCGCCATGTATCCAACAATGATGGCTTCTTGCAGAGAGTGAACCTTATTAAAAGTTCTATTTCTTTTAGGGATGTCCTTAAAATAATGTGGGTCACCACATTTCCAACACATTAATGGATCTTTCTGAGCAGCAGGCTTATTAAAGGGTTCTCTTTCTCTTATAGCAGGATGTTGGGGTTTTTAATTTCTGTGATTGTTACCCTGATATTTGATCCGGATTTATGTGGGAACGAAACAAAAGATAGCATATACAGAATCAGATACAGATATATATTGCAAATAACAAAGTGATACAGTAAACACATATTCTATTAAATAACGGAAATAGAACAGACTGCAAAATACAATAGCTAGAATGGTGGTAGCTATCTCTGAGAAGAGATGTGGCCGCTATGCTCATTCGTGCCAAGATCAATACAAAGGGAGGACGAAAGGGCCTATTTATCATAAGCATGAGGGAAAGAATCCCAAACATCCAAAAACCTAACCCTAGAAGATGAACCGTCATAAAGTTTGCGGCCCCAAGGTGGTTAGTTGAACAGTCAACTTCCCGGGGGTCCTAACTTTTGCATACGATCTCCGTTTGGAGCGCTCGGTAGCCCGTTGGGAAGGTCTATCCGAGATTTACAACTTTTGACTCGGCCTAGATGCATGCCAAAGGCAGCCATCTAGTCCCCCAAATCGCCAAAAAATGTCGTTTAGGGCCTCAAAATGGCTCCGGAAGTTCAGGACCCGAAAAACTGCTAAAAATAGTAATTTACCAAAATTGCCAGAAGACGGTTTTGAGCCAGTTGGAGGAGGTGGGCCGCCACCGATATCCACCTGGATCAATCCTCCCTCCTTAGGAAGCAATGGTCTCCATTGCGTTAAATCCCTTATCATATGTCGAGCTGTGTGTCGAGTTGAGCTCTTGGTGCGACATTTGCTGAAGTGGAAAGATTGCCTTACTTTGACATCTTCAGAGGGTTGTGATTGTTGTTGATGGATGCGCTGGAGCTGTTCAACAGTTTAAGTTGTTGTGGTATCCTTGGTATGCACCAGTGTGGATGGTTTCTTTTTGGAGGGGCCCCTTGAATGCGTGGCCTTGCACTGTAGAGTTACCCGAATAAGTGATGCTGCACTAACTTTGTGTTTGTCTTGTTTCTGCTGAGTAGAAGGATAATCTGCAGAGGTTGTGGATGTCTCTCCGATCTGATGTTCACCTTTAGTGGCAATTGCGAATAGGGAAAATTTCCCAGTGTGGGAGATTATCTTTCTCCCCTGCTCGTTTGGGGTAGGTGCAACTATCTCTGGTATCCTATAGAGTTGTCCTCCCAAAGTGACAATGACACTGCGAGGTCGTGATTCATATACAGCATGACGCTTCCACATATATGGTTGTCCTAAAAGAACATCACATACTTCAAGTGGGGCCACATCACACAATACCTCATCTTTGAAGGTCTTGATGCCATATGGTAGGCGACATTGGTGACTGAGACGGATCCTTCGTCCTTGGCTTAGCCATCCAGCGGTGTATGGTTGTGGGTGTAGCGTTATTGGTAGCTCCAATCTCTTGATGACTTCTTCTGAGATCAGGTTCTTCTGGCTGCCGCTGTCCACAACAAAGTGTAGGGGAATTCCCTTCACCCACATCTGTGAGTGGAAAAGGCACTCCTCTGCCTCCGACTCTTCAGGCTCCTCTGGCTGAATCTGTGTGGTGGCAACAACGGCATGGGGTTCTACATCAATGACCTGCTCCCCTTTTCGCGTGGCTGTGAAATTAGGTTCCAAGTCAGAATTGAAACTGGGATCTAATTCTAAAGCTTTGATCTCAGCCACCAATGACAGTTTTGAGCGACAATCATCAGTGTTGTGCCAGGGGCTTTCGTGGAACTCGCACCACTTCCCGGTGTCCTTCTTTGTCTTTTTTTTACCCTTCTTCGCCTGTGGTTGGGACTGGTTGTCCTTTTCCTGCCCCGTGCTCTGCGAGCCAGAGTTTCCCTTGCCTTGCTTCTGCGTAGGTCCGAAGTCATGCTTGTTCTTTTGCTGAAATTTCTGCTCAATTTTGACAGCATATCGATAGGCGGATCCGAGTGAAGAGATTTCCAGGAAATCCATCTCTGTTCGGATGTACCGGTGTAGGCCACTGCGATATTTCAGTACTAGGTGCCGCTCGGAGTCCTTGATACCTAGCTTTGTGGGCAAGGTATGAAATTTGTTGGTGTACTCCGACACCGTTTGGTCCCTCTCTTGATGCAGAATGGTCCATTTTGTGTACTGGTCATCATAGTTTCCAACAGGGTAATATTGTTCCTTGACGGCATCTATAAAAGAGGCCCAAGTGGGATTGGAATATTCAAACAATCCAGACTCGTCTAATGAGTTTTGATCACAATAAGTTTCCCACCAATTTTTGACATGGGGGATGGCCTTAAGGAGCGCAAAGATGATCTTTTCCCTGTCGAAAAATTAGTGGACAGAGAAATACCCTTCTAGTAGATTCAACCATTTATCTAGGGCATCGGCATCGATTTGGCCTTCAAATAAAGGGATATCAAAATTAACTTGTACCTTGAATGGAGTCGTATCTCCGAAATGGCTGCTCGTTGAGGGTGCATTTGCCGCTGTTGGCATGCGTTGAAGGATCTGGGCGAAATTATCCATCATCTCGTTCCTCTGTCGCGCGAGGGCTTCCTCGAGCAACAAATTTATAGGATCTACTGCTCCGTCGTCTCTCTTTTCTTTCGCCATGGGAGGCCTTTTGGGGCGGCGAGAGTGGTCTTCCCCAAGTGAAACTAGTTCGAGACCCAACTCTCTATATCCTGACCTCGTCGGGGACATGCACCGAGAAACAATCAAAGAGCAGACTTCTCTGATACTACTGATCCGGATTTATGTGGGAACGAAACAAAAGATAGCATATACAGAATCATATACAGAGTTATATTGCAAATAACGCAGTGATACAGTAAACACATATTCTATTAAATAGCGAAAATAGAACAGACTGTAAAATACAATAGCTAGAATGGTGGTAGCTATCTCTGAGAAGAGATGTGGCCGCTATGCTCATTCATGCCAAGATCAATACAAAGAGAGGCCAAAAGGGCCTATTTATCATAAGCATGAGGGAAAGAATCCAAAACATCCAAAAACCTAACCCTAGAAGATGAACCGTCATAAAGTTTGCGGCCCCAAAGTGGTTAGTTGAACAGTCAACTTCCCGTGGTCATAACTTTTGCATACGATCTTCGTTTGGGGCACTCGGTAGCCCGTTGGGAAGGTCTATCCGAGATTTACAACTTTCGATTGGGCCCAGATGCATGACGAAGGCAACCATTTGGTCCCCAAAATCGCCAAAAAATGTCGTTTAGGGCCTCAAAATGGCTCTGGAAGTTCAGGACCCGAAAAACTGCTAAAAATAGTAATTTACCAAAATTGCCAGAAGACGATTTTGAGCCAGTTGGAGGAGGTGGGCCGCCACCGATATCCACCTGGATCAATCCTCCCTCCTTAGGAAGCAATGGTCTCCATTGCGTTAAATCACTTATCATATGTCGAGCTGTGTGCCGAGTTGAGCTCTTGGTGCGACATTTGCTGAAGTGGAAAGATTGCCTTACTTTGACATCTTCAGAGGGTTGTGATTATTGTTGATGGATGCGCTGGAGCTATTCAACAGTTTTGGTTGTTGTGGTATCCTTGGTATGCACCAGTGTGGATGGTTTCTTTTTGGAGGGACCCCTTGAATGTGTGGACTTGCACTGTAGAGGTACCCGAATAAGCGATGCTGCACTAACTTTGTGTTTGTCTTGTTTCTGCTGAGTAGAAGGATAATCTGCAGAGGTTGTGGATGTCTCTGCGATCTGATGTTCACCTTGAGTGGCAATTGCGAATAGGGAAAATTTCCCAGTATGGGAGATTATCTTTCTTCCCTGCTCGTTTGGGGTAGGTGCAACTATCTCTGGTATCCTATAGAGTTGTCCTCCCAAAGTGACAGTGACACTGCGAGGTCGTGATTCATATACAGCATGACGCTTCCACATATATGGTTGTCCTAAAAGAACATCACATACTTCAAGTGGGGCCACATCACACAATACCTCATCTTTGAAGGGCTTGATGCCATATGGTAGGCGACATTGGTGACTTACACGGATCCTTCGTCCTTGGCTTAGCCATCCAATGGTGTATGGTTGTGGGTGTGGCGTTATTGGTAGCTCCAATCTCTTGATGACTTCTTCTGAGATCAGGTTCTTCTGGCTGCCGCTGTCCACAACAAAGTGTAGGGGAATTCCCTTCACCCACATCTGTGAGTGGAAAAGGCGCTCCTCTGCTTCCGACTCTTCAGGCTCCTCTGGTTGAATCTGTGTGGTGGCAACAACGGCACTGGGTTCTGCATCAATGACCTGCTCCCCTTTTCGTGCGGCTGTGAAATTAGGTTCCAAGTCAGAATCGAAACTGGGATCTGATTCTGAAGCTTTGATCTCAGCCACCAATGACTGTTTTGAGCGACAATCATCAGTGTTGTGCCAGGGGCTTTTGTGGAACTCGCACCACTTCCCGGTGTCCTTTTTTGTCTTTTCTTTACCCTTCTTCGCCTGTGGTTGGGACTGGTTGTCCTTTTCCTACCCCGTGCTATGCGAGCCAGAGTTTCCCTTGCCCTGCTTCTGCGCAGGTCCGAAGTCACGCTTGTTCTTTTGCTGAAATTTCTGCTCAATTTTGACAGCATATCGATAGGCGGATCCGAGTGAAGAGATTTCCAGGAAATCCATCTCTGTTCGGATGTACCGGTGTAGGCCACTACGATATTTCAGTACTAGGTGCCGCTCGGAGTCCTTGATACCTAGCTTTGTGCGCAAGGTATGAAATTTGTTGGTGTACTCTGACACCGTTTGGTCCCTCTCTTGATGCAGAATGGTCCATTTTGTGTACTGGTCATCATAGTTTCCAACAGGGTAATATTTTTCCTTGACGACATCTATAAAAGAGTCCCAAGTGGGATTGGAATATTCAAACAATCCAGACTCGTCTAATGAGTTTTTCTCACAATAAGTTTCACACCAATTTTTGACATGGGGGACGGCCTTAAGGAGCGCAAAGATGATCTTTTCCCTGTCGAAAAATTGATGGACAGAGAAATACCCTTCTAGTAGATTCAACCATTTATCTAGGGCATCGGCATCGATTTGGCCTTCAAATAAAGGGATATCAAAATTAACTTGTACCTTGAATGGAGTCGTATCTCCGAAATGGCTGCTCGTTGAGGGTGCATTTGCCGCTGTTGGCATGCGTTGAAGGATCTGGGCGAAATTATCCATCATCTCGTTCCTCTGTCGCGCGAGGGCTTCCTCGAGCAACAACTTGATAGGATCTACTGTTCCTTCGTCTCTCTTTTCTTCCGCCATGGGAGGCCGTTTGGGGCGGCGAGAGTGGTCTTCCCCAAGTGAAACTAGTTCGAGACCCAACTCTCTATATCCTTACCTCGTCGGGGACATGCACCGAGAAACAATCAAAGAGCAGACTGCTCTGATACCACTGATCCGGATTTATGTGGAAACGAAACAAAAGATAGCATATACAGAATCATATACAGAGATATATTGCAAATAACGCAGTGATACAGTAAACACATATTCTATTAAATAGCGGAGATAGAACAGACTGTAAATACAATAGCTATAATGGTGGTAGCTATCTCTGAGAAGAGATGTGGCCGCTATGCTCATTCGTGCCAAGATCAATACAAAGAGAGGCCGAAAGGGCCTATTTATCATAAGCATGAGGACAAGAATCCAAAACATCCAAAAACCTAACCCTAGAAGATGAACCGTCATAAAGTTTGCGGCCCCAAGGTGGTTAGTTGAACAGTCAACTTCTCGGGGTCATAACTTTTGCATACGATCTCCGTTTGGGGCGCTCGGTAGCCCGTTGGGAAGGTCTATCCAAGATTTACAATTTTCGAATGGGCCCAGATGCATGCCGAGGGGAACCTTCTGGTCCCCCAAATCGCCAAAAAATTTCGTTTAGAGCCTCAAAATGCCTCTGGAAGTTCAAGACCCGAAAAGCTGCTAAAAATAGTAATTTACCAAAATTGCCAGAAGATGGTTTTGAGCCAGTTGGAGGAGGTGGGCCGCCACCGATATCCACCTGGATCAATCATCCCTCCTTAGGAAGCAATGGTCTCCATTGCGTTAAATCCCTTATCATATGTCGAGCTGTGTGTCGAGTTGAGCTCTTGGTGTGACATTTGCTGCAGTGGAAAGATTGCCTTACTTTGACATCTTTAGAGGGTTGTGATTGTTGTTGATGGATGCGCTGGAGCTGTTCAACAGTTTTGGTTGTTGTGGTATCCTTGGTATGCACCAGTGTGGATGGTTTCTTTTTGGAGGGCCCCCTTGAATGCGTGGCCTTGCACTGTAGAGTTACCCGAATAAGCGATGCTGCACTAACTTTGTGTTTGTCTTGTTTTTGCTGAGTAGAAGGATAATCTGTAGAGGTTGTGGATGTCTCTGCGATCTGATGTTCACCTTTAGTGGCAATTGCGAATAGTGAAAATTTCCCAGTGTGGGAGATTATCTTTCTTCCCTGCTCGTTTGGGGTAGGTGCAACTATCTCTGGTATCTTATAGAGTTGTCCTCCCAAAGTGACAATGACACTGCGAGGTCGTGATTCATATACAGCATGACGCTTCCACATATATGGTTGTCCTAAAAGAACATCACATACTTCAAGTGGGGCCACATCACACAATACCTCATCTTTGAAGGGGTTGATGCCATATGGTAGGCGACATTGGTGACTGACACGGATCCTTCGTCCTTGGCTTAGCCATCCAATGGTGTATGGTTGTGGGTGTGGCGTTATTGGTAGCTCCAATCTCTTGATGACTTCTTCTGAGATCAAGTTCTTCTGGCTGCCGCTGTCCACAACTAAGTGTAGGGGAATTCCCTTCACCCACATCTGTGAGTGGAAAAGGCGCTCCTCTGCCTCCGACTCTTCAGGCTCCTCTGGATGAATCTGTGCGGTGGCAACAACGGCACTGGGTTCTGCATCAATGACCTGCTCCCCTTTTCGCGCGGCTGTGAAATTAGGTTCCATGTCAGAATCGGAACTGGGATCTGATTTTGAAGCTTTGATCTCAGCCACCAATGACTGTTTTGAGCGACAATTATCAGTGTTGTGCGAGGGGCTTTTGTGGAACTCGCACCACTTCCCGGTGTTTTTCTTTGTCTTTTCTTTACCCTTCTTCGCTTATGGTTGGGACTGGTTGTCCTTTTCCTGCCCCGTGCTCTGCGAGCCAGAGTTTCCCTTTCCCTGCTTCTGCGCAGGTCCGAAGTCACGCTTGTTCTTTTGCTGAAATTTCTTCTCAATTTTGACAGCATATCGAAAAGCGGATCCGAGTGAAGAGATTTCCAGGAAATCCATCTCTGCTCGGATGTACCGGTGTAAGCCACTGCGATATTTCAGTACTAGGTGCCGCTCGGAGTCCTTGATACCTAGCTTTGTGCGCAAGGTATGAAATTTGTTGGTGTACTCCGACACCGTTTGGTCCCTCTCTTGATGCAGAATGGTCCATTTTGTGTACTGGTCATCATAGTTTCCACAGGGTAATATTGTTCCTTGACGGCATCTATAAAAGAGGCCCAAGTGGGATTGGAATATTCAAACAATCCAGACTCGTCTAATGAGTTTTGCTCACAATAAGTTTCCCACCAATTTTTGACATGGGGGACGGCCTTAAGGAGCGCAAAGATGATCTTTTCGCTGTCGAAAAATTGGTGGACAGAGAAATACCCTTCTAGTAGATTCAACCATTTATCTAGGGCATCGGCATCGATTTGGCCTTCAAATAAAGGGATATCAAAATTAACTTGTACCTTGAATGGAGTCGTATATCCGAAATGGCTGCTCGTTGAGGGTGCATTTGCCGCTGTTGGCATGCGTTGAAGGATCTGGGCGAAATTATCCATCATCTCGTTCCTCTGTCGCGCAAGGGCTTCCTCGAGCAACAACTTGATAGGATCTACTGTTCCGTCGTCTCTCTTTTCTTCCTCCATGGGAGGCCGTTTGGGGCGGCGAGAGTGGTCTTCCCCAAGTGAAACTAGTTCGAGACCCAACTCTCTATATCCTGACCTCGTCGGGGACATGCACCGAGAAACAATCAAAGAGCAGACTGCTCTGATACCACTGATCCGGATTTATGTGGGAACGAAACAAAAGATAGCATATACAGAATCATATACAGAGATATATTGCATATAACGCAGTGATACAGTATACACATATTCTATTAAATAGCGGAAATAGAACCGACTGTAAAATACAATAGCTAGAATGGTGGTAGCTATCTCTGAGAAGAGATGTGGCCGCTATGCTCATTCATGCCAAGATCAATACAAAGAGAGGCCGAAAGGGCCTATTTATCATAAGCATGAGGGAAAGAATCCCAAACATCCAAAAACCTAACCCTAGAAGATGAACCATCATAAAGTTTGCGGCCCCAAGGTGGTTAGTTGAACAGTCAACTTCCCGGGGTCATAACTTTTGCATACGATCTCCGTTTGGGGCGCTCAGTAGCCCGTTGGGAAGGTCTATCCGAGATTTACAACTTTCGGATGGGCCCAGGTGCATTCTGGGGGCATCCACCTGGTCCCCCAAATCGCCAAAAAATGTCGTTTAGGGCCTGAAAATGGCTTCGAAAGTTGAGGACCCGAAAAACTGCTAAAAATAGTAATTTACCAAAATTGCCAGAAGACGGTTTTGAGCCAGTTGGAGGAGGTGGGCCGCCACCGATATCCACCTGGATCAATCCTCCCTCCTTAGGAAGCAATGTTCTCCATTGCGTTAAATCCCTTATCATATGTCGAGCTGTGTGTCGTGTTGAGCTCTTGGTGCGACATTTGCTGAAGTGGAAATATTGCCTTACTTTGACATCTTCAGAGGGTTGTGATTGTTGTTGATGGATGCGCTGGAGCTGTTCAACAGTTTTGGTTGTTGTGGTATCCTTGGTATGCACCAGTGTGGATGGTTTCTTTTTGGAGGGGCCCCTTGAATGCGTGGCCTTGCACTGTAGAGGTACCCGAATAAGCGATGCTGCACTAACTTTGTGTTTGTCTTGTTTCCGCTGAGTAGAAGGATAATCTGCAGAGGTTGTGGATGTCTCTGCGATCTGATGTTCACCTTTAGTGGCAATTGCGAATAGGGAAAATTTCCCTTTGTGGGAGATTATCCTTCTTCCCTGCTCGTTTGGGGTAGGTGCAACTATCTCTGGTATCCTATAGAGTTGTCCTCCCAAAGTGACAATGACACTGCGAGGTCGTGATTCATATACAACATGACGCTTCCACATATATGGTTGTCCTAAAAGAACATCACATACTTCAAGTGGGGCCACATCACACAATACCTCATCTTTGAAGGGCTTGATGCCATATGGTAGGCGACATTGGTGACTGACACGGATCCTTCGTCCTTGGCTTAGCCATCAAATGGTGTATGGTTGTGGGTGTGGCGTTATTGGTAGATCCAATATCTTGAGGACTTCTTCTGAGATCAGGTTCTTCTGGCTGCCGCTGTCCACAACAAAGTGTAGGGGAATTCCCTTCACCCACATCTGTGAATGGAAAAGGCGCTCCTCTGCCTCCGACTCTTCAGGCTCCTCTGGCTGAATCTGTGTGGTGGCAACAATGGCAATGGGTTCTGCATCAATGATCTGCTCCCTTTTTCGCGCGGCTGTGAAATTAGGTTCCAAGTCAGAATCGGAACTGGGATCTGATTCTGAAGCTTTGATCTCAGCCACCGATGACTGTTTTGAGCGACAATCATTAGTGTTGTGCCAGGGGCTTTTGTGGAACTCGCACCACTTCCCGGTGTCCTTCTTTGTCTTTTATTTACCCTTCTTCGCCTGTGGTTGGGACTGGTTGTCCTTTTCCTGCCCCGTGCTCTGCGAGCCAGAGTTTCCCTTGCCCTGCTTCTGCGCAGGTCCGAAGTCACGCTTGTTCTTTTGCCACTGCGATATTTCAGTAGGCCACTGCGATATTTCAGTAGGCCACTGCGATATTTCAGTACTAGGTTCCGCTCGGAGTCCTTGATACCTAGCTTTGTGCACAAGGTATGAAATTTGTTGGTGTACTCCGACACCGTTTGGTCCCTCTCTTGATGCAGAATGGTCCATTTTGTGTACTGGTCATCATAGTTTCCAACATGGTAATATTGTTCCTTGACGACATCTATAAAAGAGGCCCAAGTGGGATTGGAATATTCAAACAATCCAGACTCGTCTAATGAGTTTTGCTCACAATAAGTTTCCCACCAATTTTTGACATGGGGGACGGCCTTAAGGAGCGCAAAGATGATCTTTTCCCTGTCGAAAAATTGGTGGACAGAGAAATACCCTTCTAGTAGATTCAACCATTTATCTAGGGCATCGGCATCGATTTGGCCTTCAAATAAAGGGATATCAAAATTAACTTGTACCTTGAATGGAGTCTTATCTCTGAAATGGCTGCTCGTTGAGGGTGCATTTGCCGCTGTTGGCATGCGTTGAAGGATCTAGGCGAAATTATCCATCATCTCGTTCCTTTGTCGCGCGAGGGCTTCCTCGAGCAACAACTTGATAGGATCTACTGCTCTGTTGTCTCTCTTTTCTTCCGCCATGGGAGGCCTTTTGGGGTGGAGAGAGTGGTCTTCCCCAAGTGAAACTAGTTCGAGACCCAACTCTCTATATCCTGACCTCGTCGGGGATATGCACCGAGAAACAATCAAAGAGCAGACTGCTCTGATACCACTGATTCGGATTTATGTGGGAACAAAACAAAAGATAGCATATACAGAATCATATACAGAGATATATTTCAAATAACACAGTGATACAGTAAACACATATTCTATTAAATAGCGCAAATAGAACAGACTGTAAAATACAATAGCTAGAATGGTGGTACCTATCTCTGAGAAGAGATGTGGCCGCTATGCTCATTCGTGCCAAGATCAATACAAAGAGAGGCCAAAAGGGCCTATTTATCATAAGCATGAGGGAAAGAATCCCAAACATCCAAAAACCTAACCCTAGAAGATGAACCGTCATAAAGTTTGCGGCCCCAAGGTGGTTAGTTGAATAGTCAACTTCCCGGGGTCATAACTTTTGCATACGATCTCCGTTTGGGGCGCTCGGTAGCCCGTTGGGAAGGTCTATCCGAGATTTACAACTTTTGAATGGGCCTAGGTGTATGATGAAGGCATCCACCTGGTCCCCCAAATCGCTAAAGAATGTCGTTTAGGGCCTCAAAATGGCTCCGAAAGTTCAGGACCCGAAAAACTGCTAAAAATAGTAATTTACCAAAATTGCCAAAAGATGGTTTTGAGCCAGTTGGAGGAGGTGGGCCGCCACCGATATCCACCTGGATCAATCCTCCCTCCTTAGGAAGCAATGGTCTCCATTGCGTTAAATCCCTTATCATATGTCGAGCTGTGTGTCGAGTTGAGCTTTTGGTGCGACATTTGCTGAAGTGGAAAGATTGCCTTACTTTGACATCTTCAGAGGGTTGTGATTGTTGTTGATGGATGTGCTGGAGCTGTTCAACAGTTTTGGTTGTTGTGGTATCCTTGGTATTCACCAGTGTGGATGGTTTCTTTTTGGAGGGGCCCCTTGAATGCGTGGCCTTGCACTGTAGAGGTACCCGAATAAGCGATGCTGCACTAACTTTGTGTTTGTCTTGTTTCTGCTGAGTAGAAGGATAATCTGCAGAGGTTGTGGATGTCTCTGCGATCTGATGTTCACCTTTAGTGGCAATTGTGAATAGGGAAAATTTCCCAGTGTGGGAGATTATCTTTCTTTCCTGCTCGTTTGGGGTAGGTGCAACTATCTCTGGTATCCTATAGATTTGTCCTCCCAAAGTGACAATGACACTGCGAGGTCGTGATTCATATACAGCATGACGCTTCCACATATATGGTTGTCCTAAAAGAACATCACATACTTCAAGTGGGGCCACATCACACAATACCTCATCTTTGAAGGGCTTGATGCCATATGGTAGGCGACATTGGTGACTGACACGGATCCTTCGTCCTTGGCTTAGCCATCCAATGGTGTATGGTTGTGGGTGTGGCATTATTAGTATCTCCAATCTCTTGATGACTTCTTCTGAGATCAGGTTCTTCTGGCTGTCGCTGTCCACAACAAAGTGTAGGGGAATTCCCTTCACCCACATCTGTGAGTGGAAAAGGCGCTCCTCTGCCTCCGACTCTTCAGGCTCCTCTGGCTGAATCTGTGTGGTGGTAACAACGGCACTGGGTTCTGCATCAATGATCTGCTCCCTTTTTCGCGCGGCTGTGAAATTAGGTTCCAAGTCAGAATCGGAACTGGGATCTGATTTTGAAGCTTTGATCTCAGCCACCAGTGACTGTTTTGAGCGACAATCATCAGTGTTGTGCCAGGGCTTTTGTGGAACTCGCACCACTTCCCGGTGTCCTTCTTTGTCTTTTCTTTACCCTTCTTCGCCTGTGGTTGGGACTGGTTGTCCTTTCCCTGCCCCGTGCTCTGCGAGCCAGAGTTTCCCTTGCCCTGCTTCTGCGCATGTCCGAAGTCACGCTTGTTCTTTTGCTGAAATTTCTGCTCAATTTTGACAGCATATCGATAGGAGGATCCGAGTGAAGAGATTTCCAGGAAATCCATCTCTGTTCGGATGTACCGGTGTAGGCCACTGCGATATTTCAGTACTAGGTGCCGCTCGGAGTCCTTGATACCTAGCTTTGTGCGCAAGGTATGAAATTTGTTGGTGTACTCCGACACCGTTTGGTCCCTCTCTTGATGCAGAATGGTCCATTTGTGTACTGGTCATCATAGTTTCAAACAGGGTAATATTGTTCCTTGACGGCATCTATAAAAGAGGCCCAAGTGGGATTGGAATATTCAAACAATCCAGACTCGTCTAATGAGTTTTGCTCACAATAAGTTTCCCACCAATTTTTGACATGGGGGACGGCCTCAAGGAGTGCAAAGATGATCTTTTCCCTGTTGGAAAATTCGTGGACAGAGAAATACCCTTCTAGTAGATTCAACCATTTATCTAGGGCATCGACATTGATTTGGCCTTCAAATAAAGGGATATCAAAATTAACTTGTACCTTGAATGGATTCGTATCTCCGAAATGGCTGTTCGTTGAGGGTGCATTTGCCGCTGTTGGCATGCGTTGAAGTATCTGGGCGAAATTATCCATCATCTCGTTCCTCTGTCGCGCGAGGGCTTTCTCGAGCAACAACTTGATAGGATCTACTGCTCCGTCGTCTCTCTTTTCTTCCGCCATGGGAGGCCGTTTGGGGCGGCGAGAGTGGTCTTCCCCAAGTGAAACTAGTTCGAGACCCAACTCTCTATATCCTGACCTCGTCGGGGACATGCACCGAGAAACAATCAAAGAGCAGACTGCTCTGATACCACTGATCCGGATTTATGTGGGAACGAAACAAAAGATAGCATATACAGAATCATATACAGAGATATATTGCTAATAACACAGTGATACAGTAAACACATATTCTATTAAATAGCAGAAACAGAACAGACTGTAAAATACAATAGCTAGAATGGTGGTAGCTATCTCTGAGAAGAGATGTGGCCGCTATGCTCATTCGTGCCAAGATCAATACAAAGAGAGGCCGAAAGGGCCTATTTATCATAAGCATGAGGGAAAGAATCCCAAACATCCAAAAGCCTAACCCTAGAAGATGAACCGTCATAAAGTTTGCGGCCCCAAGGTGGTTAGTTGAACAGTCAACTTCCCGGGGTCATAACTTTTGCATACGATCTCCGTTTGGGGCGCTCGGTAGCCCGTTGGGAAGGTCTATCCGAGATTTGCAATTTTCAATTGGGCCCAGATGGATGCCGAAGGCAACCATCTGGTCCCTCAAATCGCCAAAAAATGTCGTTTAGGGCCTGAAAATGGCTCCGGAAGTTCAGGACCCGAAAAACTACTAAAAATAGTAATTTACCAAAATTGCCAGAAGACGGTTTTGAGCAAGTTGGAGGAGGTGGGATGCCACCGATATCCACCTGGATCAATATCCCCTGTAATTACTTCCAGTATTTTGATGATATTTTTTATTATTGGTTCTCTAGAAGTTATCCCTTTTCTTCACATTCCAGCTGGGCATACTTTCTCTTCTATTTTTGCTTTGTTCATAACAGTAGTTTTCCTTCCTCATATTTTCTTCTAATGTCTTTGGGTTATCAAATTCAATTCGTTCCTTGAACGGGGTAGGCAAAGAGCTGAGGAAGCACTGTATCTTTGGCTTTTCTTCAACTATATAAGGCACATAACGGAGTAGACTCAGAAATTTACTGCTGAGTTCTTTCATATTCATGGTTCCTAATTTCAATTTGTAGAATTCCTTTTGCTTTTCTTCGTAAAACTGTTTTGAAAGATATTTCTCTTTAAATAATTTTAAAAAAAAATTCCAATTCACTCCCCGCTCCTTTATGCTTTAACTTTCTTAATGTCCTGCCACCATATATTAGCCGTTCCACTTAGGTTGTATATGGCCATTTTTTCCTTAAGTTCATCAGAATAGTTGAATATCTGAAAATATTTTTTCATGCCTCATAACCACGCTTCAGCGTCTTCACCTTTTTCCATTTCGCCATTAAACATGGGGGGTTTGATTTTCTTAAATTCCCTTGAAATCTCCTCATACGGTTTGTACTTCCTTTTACCTTTATCCTGGTCATTGCCTTCGTTGGAATCTTCATGTTCTTCTTTTAATGATTCATCACTGGATGTTTCAATCCTATGGCTAGAAAAATCAAACTTTCTCCATTTTTTTAGGGGGTGTAGCTGCCTTTCCTTCCTTATTTTTATCCTTCTCATTGCTATGTATCTTGGCTAGTAAGATAATATTTAGTTCCTCTTGAGTATTCATTATCCGTTCATTTTCCTCCCTAACATTTTTTAACTCAGCCCTTAATTCCTCAACATTATCTCTGCTTTCGTTTAGGTAAACCCACAGTTTGTTTCTTCAAGTTCCTTCGAGTGGGGGTGTCTCTTCGGGCATACCGAATTCTGCCATTTATCCCTGTTAACACAGTTTGTTTCCTGATCCTATAATTAGTAAAAGTAGAACAAAAAATACAAAAATATAACATTAGTTTACAGTTTGTAACAATAGTGGAAATGTTTTGAGTCGCCTTAGGCCAAGTGCTGTAACACAACTCTCATACCATATGTAAAATCCCTCAATAATCATAAATAAAAACAAATTATGTATAAGATAAAAACTAGTAATTCTAGATGAACAAAATCTTATGGGCATTCGAGTCGACAAAATTTTGAACAAAAATAAATAAATTTCCTTTAAAGTAAAGTGGAAAATCTCTTGCCTTCTTTTATGTGTCACATAAACCTAGCTATGTGTGTAATTGTCTTGTAAAAAAAATGTTTTATATTTATTCTAAGATAATAACCCTAACTGAAGGTGTTTTAAAAACTTAAAGTTTCATGAAGGTCCTTCAAGCAATCAACGAGACTTACTTAGCTTATCAAGCTAATGCATATAGAACCTTTCTTTGCACAGGTGAACATGTTGTTTTCTTTCCCATCCTTGATTAGAAACGTTACAAGTTTTCTAAAGAGACAACTCTAAAAGTGGAACCTATAAGAAGTAATCTTATCTCCATGAAGAGGAAAGTCCCATCCTAAGCATTTTTAACCAAACTAAAGTAATTGTGTTTGCTCCAAGGTGCTACCAAAAGGCAAGGATGAAAGGGAAGTGTTCGAACTATAAAATGGTGGGTTTTCTTAAATGAAATCTTTTCAAAGTAATGGGGACCAGCTGTTGAAAATGAATACTATCATGTGATCTCACGCTTGATGTCAGTTGACAACCCTTCGAGAGGGTTCCTTTGTCACTTGGGATTGTTACGAGGAGAGGAGGGAGGAGAGCCGAGCTCTCTCCCCGGTTGCCATGGTTGCCCTGGCAGTCTGGCATAAACCTATATACCAAAACCCTGCTGTGAGAGCTTCATGCTGGTTGTTAGCCGGTGGAACAACCCTGGATTTTGTTTCTTGTCTTCGACATCGGCCCTGAACTATAATTTGCAGGTAAGGGTTTCAATGTAAAGTAAAAAAAAACATTCTCATATTTTGTTTTATAACATAAATACGACTCGTCTAAAAGTCTGTGGTGTTGGCAGGTTTTCTTTTGAAATTTCAAGATACCTAGCTAGTAGATGGCGACGAAGGTTGAAAGGCTGGAAATCTCCATGACTCTTCTCACCAAGTAAGTCTCGGTTCGGTCTTGCTTGTTGAGACCTCGATGGACTTCTGCGTTTGGCTGTAAATGTGGTTTGAGTTGTCCAGTTGAAGAAGTAGTTGGTCTTTTAAGAAATTAAAAAAAAATAAGTCGACCTCTGTTTGAAATGGAGAGGTTATAAATTAAAGGGTTCTGTGGTCCTCCATCATTCTGGTGTAGAGTTGACCCTGTGGTGAAACAAGGTTTTATGCTTGCGGATATGTGGTTTTGGACTAGCCAATGGGGGTTTCACCCAAAGTAACTATTAAGGTCTTCATTTTTGTCTGCAGTTAAGGTATACGTTTTGGATAAAAATAATTTATACCGTAAGTTCATCTTTGCAAGCCTTATTAGCTGACGACAGTGTATTTCAAAATACTTTTGAATACTGAAATGCTACTTGAGCCTAAACATTTGCTTATGGATGGGAACGCTCTGTCTGAAATTAATAATTTAATTTAGTGTATTTTAACTGTTTTAGCCCTAAAATTTGGGCATATATAGTAATTATTGTGAATTCCATCCATACTAAAATCCACAGATATTAATCTTGAAGTATTTTAAATTGGAAAACCCTTGCAGAAATTCAAAACCTGCTGAAAGGTTACATTTCGAATTTATTCATGGCAATTTTTTACCGGGTTTACTCCATTGGGTATTAAAGCCTTTATCATACTTTTTATACTTATGCCAAAAGATCTGAAACATAAAAGTAGTATATTACTTGAAATTCGTTAGTTGCAACCCTACGGGTTTAGAATGCTGGTTTTGGTTTTAAATAAAAATAGATACTAAAAAAATGTTTATGCAAATGATTTTAAAAAAAAAAGTGCATGGTAGATTTGTTAGAATAGATTTCTTTCACTTATAACGTAATAAAAAAAGAGTTGACTTAACCCAAGAGTCTTGTCCATTAAAAATGGTGGAGAAAAGAAATCTCTTGTTTAACGTTTATAACTATTTTGTTAATGCTTTACCAATATTAGTACCTATACTCTATTATTGTGAAATTTTTATAATTCGCTTTTGTAGAGACAATCTAGGAAAAAAATTGAGGTTATAAAAAAAATATATAAAAAAAAAATTAAAAGAACTTATATGGATAATAATAAACATTTGAAAGAATTTTGGATAGCATCAAATATTTAGATTTAATCTATTTCTTATAAGTGAAAGGCTTATTTCTGTTATACTAGCCTAAATCTTTCACAAAATTTAATTAAAGTTAACCAAGCAGTGTATCGTAACTAAGCAAACGAAAACATAACAGAAGTGAAATACAATAGAATAAACAGAATGGTTTAGGATAAAATTTCAGTAAGGATTTAATAATTTTAAACACCTAATAACATAGAATAAGAACCTGATACCGAAGTTGAGAAAACAAGAATGGCTTCCCTGTTCCACCCAACCAATTCTCAAAGCAGTCAAGCTCCAGAACCCCGAGCTCATCTGGTCAACTACCTGAACAAAAATCATTAGTGCGCCATCTCTTGCATTGCAATTCTCAATCCCTGTCCAATGCTAGCCTCCTGCTGCTCATGGACTTACTATTTGTAGTATTTTCCTATGTCTTGGTCATTTATGAGCCTCCTTCTCTTCAACACTCAAGTGGGAGTGGAGGCCTGATATTTAGGGATGATGCCTCCTGCATCTTTAACAGTACTTGTCACTTGACTTTTTCCTCAAGTAGTTCAACACACACTCTTCAATAGCTAGGTCCATCCTTGTGTCGTGTTTTATTATATTAAATAATCATAAAAGTAATAATCTCAATACAACTATTTTATTTTTTACTTCTCAAAAATAACAAAATAATAATTAATCGTTTTTAATATTCTTTGCAGAAATAATAAAATATTTATTATTTAGGGGTGTTACACCTATCCAAGTAAATATTAATAAATTTGTGTTTGGGAGTACACTCATATATGTGCAATCCAGGTTATAACCTAAAAATATTCCAACAGTATGTCTATTTGTTTGAAATTTTTGTTTTCAATTATTCAATAAACTCCATTTCACTCATTTTTCAACAAAACCAACTTCAATAAATTCCATTTCAATCATTTTCCAACAAAACCAACTTCTTTGTTTGGTGTTGAAAACCCGAGTCACTATGACACTACCTTTAAGTGGTTTTTTAGTTGTTTGTCATTAACATTATTGAAGGGTAGCCAAACAATACACCCTACTTTTACATTGTAGCCTTATACTATTTTAGTTGCACATTGTATGTCATTTTGTGTAAGTTTATTTGTTAATGGGGTTCTTTGGTTTTCATATTACAATTCAATTAGTAGGTATTATGGATAGATTTGATTAGAAATGTTCAATAACAATATTTAAGTGTGTTCGCACATATTATTAAATATTTATATTTATTAGGTGTGGAGTGGATTATTTATTTATTTGAAATATGTCAAATCAATTTGATTGTAAATTTAAATTATTTTACAAGGATTAATTTTATTTTAGATCAACTTCTAAATCTTCATTTGAAAAATAAAAATTGTTTAATTCAAATAAACATATTGATATACTTTTACATATTATTTTTTTTAAAGAAATGTCTTTATCTAATTTTTAAATTACTTTATAAATCAATTTTACTTATAACTCCTTACTTTATTCAAATCCTTTTCTCCCATACATCTTTTGTATGTGGTATATCCATAAAATATGTGTACACAGGTAAAAGTTACTGCCTTGTATAAAACAAAAAAATTGAAATAAATTTATAAGATATCACAATTTGTAAATTAATGGATTTTGATATTAGCTAACGAATTGATTAATCAAATCATTATGAAATTTACAATTTAGTGATTGTAATTCAAGCTAATCAATTATCACATACTCTGGCCGTGTCTAATTATGCTTGATACACAAATTTGGAAATGACAATTTAAATTAAAGTTTATTAGATTGAAGGGTGGAGTATCCAGTCTCTTTACCATCTTCTTAAGGGTGTTTGTTCACTTCTATCTGCAGTCCATTATATAGAAATGTCTATGTCATTGTCTAACAAAATTGTAGTTTTTCTGTAATTAATTAATAATAATAAATAAAAGAAAAAATAATTATTTATAAAATTAATATAATTATTATAAACATAATTTGAAATTAGAATTCTTAAAACTAAAAATATTTTCAAAAAATTTGAAAATCCAAATGCTCAAATTAATGTTTTATTAAAAATGACATTACTTTCTTGTGGCTTAAAAAAAATGTTCAATAAATTTAAAAATTCTACATTTAGTTTGGCGGCCTACATCCTCCATTCCATGTACCTACATCACTTACTCTAGTGGAGATCCGAGTATATAGTAGACCCGAGAGCACTTCGTTAGGCCCAAGTATGTGATTATTGCCAAACACACTTAAAAAAAATTGCAAAGCTTGTAGACTCTATAAAGAAAGCGTATTATATATTAAATGGATACATATTTCATAAGTAGTTTTAATTAAATTCATACACAACTATATAGTTATCATATAGGTTATTGTATGCATGATCATAGAGGTTGTTGTGATGTAGTTGTTTCTCCTTTTAAATTTTAAATATGTTTTTTAAAGAATTATATAAAATTCATGTATAATATATATTTATTAAATGTATTCGGTTGAAAAAATATTTATTAAATGTATATAGTATTATATTATTATTAAATATGATTATAATTGTTTTAAGTTAAAATTTTCAATATTTTGTAATGTAATTGTTTTTCATTTTATTTTTTAAAGAATTATATAAAACTCAAGAATATGATTTATGTATAATATATATTTATTAAATGTATCTAGTATTACATTATAATTAAATATGATTATAATTGTTTTAAGTTAAAATTTTAAATATATTTAAAATATATATATAATTTTAATATATTTTTATTAAAATTATAATAAAAAATTATTATAAAATTTCAAAAATTTCAATAGTAAAATAAAAATTTTAAGAATTATTTTGTGAACAATTAATTATATATTTTTTTTATAAAACTTAATTTATTTTAATTGGATTAGGATTATAGCCATAAGATTCAAACACAAATGTGATTATGAATATGATTTAATATCAACAACAAAATAGAAGATAATATATTCTAAAATATTTTTAAATATAAAAATTATAAATATGAAAATTAAAACTAGATAAATATGTATTTGATTTAAATTCTAAATTTAAAAATTAGAAAAATAATTTATTTATTAAATATTTATTATTTAATTTATAATTTTTATATTAGTTTATTTATATTTAAAATTTAAAACCATGTTAAACATACTATATCATATTCAGTATCTTATCAAATATTAATTTGAATACAATAAGAAAAACATAGTAACATAATCTCTTATTATAAAAAAATTTAATATTTAATGACCATAGTGAGTGAGATGCTTCAACAACTTATTAATAATTATATTTTAATAAAGAAATATAAAATTGAATGATATTTTCATTTTTTTAGTGTTTAAATATTTGAAGTATTTTTTTTTCAAAATTTAATTATCACTAAAATTCAATTTATTCTTAATTTCTATATACAAATTACCAATACAACCTAATTATAATGTACTATAATAAAAACTATTATAATCCAGTTATCAAAACTATTATAATCAAATATACGTAACAACTATACCTAGAGATACCTAGGTATGTAGATTGCTACATCTTACACCTTAACTAGGTATGTAAATTGCTACATCATACATAGAAACATAGATTACATAGAAACAAAAACTAGGTATGTAAATTGCTACATCATACATAGAAACTTAGATTACATTGAAACTTAGATTAGGAAAATGCCAACCAGAGATGAAATTAGGAGAAATGAGAACAAAGTGAAACGTGTATATTAAGAAAAAACAATAAAACACTTCGAAACCTCCTGCAAGTTTGTCGTTCAAAATGATTCAACCACAAAATATATGAATCTATTACATTCTTTACAATCAGATTATATGTATTGTCACTCAATTCGTTGCATCGTCCCCGGAGCTGGTAGAACCCATCTCTGCGTTGACGGTGGACACAGAAGCAATGTCCATCTCTGCTGCATTGCTCAAGATCCACGGATGACCTGCATCAATAATATTCCATTGCGTTCAGTCACTAATTAATTCCAATCCCACAAAGAACTTCCGAATTCCAATTCAAAAAACTAACTTCGCAAAATTGAAAACAAATCATAACCCACTCACTCAGAATTTGATCGCAAGAAAGTCGTTGGTTCACGCCCTTCTCCAACATTCCAAGAACGAGTTTCTTTGCAGATTCGGATATGGAGCTCCATTGACCAGTACTGAGATCTGGCTCTGTATTCTGTATTTTCTGGTACATGCTCTTGGGGTCTTCAGTCTCCCCATCAAAAGGTTTCTTCCCACAGAGAAGAACATACAACACAACTCCGGCGCTCCATATGTCAACTTTGTACGAGTAGCCAATGCCGCTCAGCATCTCTGGAGCAGAAAATCCCAATGTCCCCACATTTTCTTTGATTACAGGCGCATTAACTGTTCAAGAATAAATATTAATCCATCACTATCAACATATTATAAATTAAGTCCGATTCGATTTGGCTAATTGGCCGTACTGTTTTGAACTTCATGGAAGAAATCTCAACTTTATATTAAGATCGATCACATGCCAAAAAGATGGCCGAAAAATTAAAATAGAAAAAATATGGTTTATAACCTAATCTTGAAAAATATTTTACCAACATACATGGTGGAACCAGAATTGATCGATCGAAGTTTCCGAGTTTAACAACCCATGATGAGCCGGAGTTTTCAGTCTCTGATATAAAGATGCTGGATGGCTTTACGTCTCTATGAATAATTCTCTGCGAATGGCAGTACCGAAGAGCTTCCACGATACATTTCATTATTCTGGCGGCTTCCCTCTCTGAACGGATGCCATTTCTTTCCAGAAAGCGCTGGAGATCTCCTCCCTCACAGAGCTCGGAAATCATGTAGACATTCTTTGACCAGATATTCCGGGCCAGTCGTTGCAGCCAGTAGCAGGCACTGACCTCCAAGATCCCTGGGTGGTTGCCGGATAAGTAGGTTTCGAGTAAAGCCATCTCATCACATGCATTCTTGGTAACGGGCATCTTTTTGCAGGCGAGTGGTTTTCCGGTTGACTTGCTAACGCACTTGTATACCACACCCAAGCGTCCTTTACCAATCTCCTCCCCAAATGCATAATTATTCTCCACATGAACTTCGGCAACGCGGTCAGATTCTACGGCATCCCCTTCATCACGTGCTCTGTAACAACGGCACCAAAACAATTGTATCGCACGCAGCATGGTTTGAAGGTAGGAATTATTGGCAATACTAATTTAACACCACAATTGGTCGACACGAAGGTGGATGATATGTCCGAATTCTAAAACTGTGGGACTGATATTTCACTGCTTTCCCTGCTTCCGATAGAAATGGGATTTGCTGACGAGAACTGAAAGCGCAGGGAGGCATTATATATGTGTCCTTCAACCGACCTCGTTATATTTCAAAATTAGTTTCCTTGCATTATCAAACAGATTTACACCTATCTCTTTTTTAATAATACATGATATAGAGAGTGGTTAAAACTTTACTAATGTTGGTTTTATGTTGGTTTTCTTTCTGTTGGGTTGAGGGTAAAGCACTATGTAATGTGTGTGAAAGTTATTGTTAAATTGTATTGTTGTGTTTTAGATTTTATTTGTTAATATTTTTCTTTAGACATGTTTATCAAAGTTTTTTACATTTTCTTATGCTTTAAAAACTATGTGAGGTAGATTTCCTCGATGAACTTTCACATCTATTCAACGATTATATTTCTAAGTCAAAGGATGTGGATTAGTTCATTTAAAGATATGCTAGAAAGAAATGAGTTCTTATGATGCCACTTGGAAATGGAGTATTATTTTCTCATAGATCCGTTTTACTCTTTCCTTTTAGTGGAATCATAACTCTCACATTCTCTTTGTATTCATTTTAAACTATTAAATATTATATCCTGGTACTAATATTCACATAGCTTTAGTTCATCATAGTAAACTTACCATATGATCAAGAAAAGTATATTTACAACATTTACATGTCTACTTATTTACTAGTTGATTTTGAGCTCCACATTATAAATTCATATAAACATATTTACATCATTTACAATTTTTTTTTATTGATATGGCTCAACTCCCATTATTATACCTATACATTTACAATTATGTATAAAATGATCCAATACAGTATAGAGTAAAAACCAAAATAAAAATTAAATATAATTATTTTATTTTATTTTAATAATAAGTTATGATTACTAATTAAAAACAAATCAAATATAACAAATTGGAGAATATCATAAAGAAATTAGAGTGGAACGATCATCATATCATTGATGAACAATCTGAGGCTCAATATAACAAATGATACCTCGACGCTAGATTTTGAACTGTTATGAATGAAAAATGAAAGCTATGAGTTGTTGTTAGGATTTCCAATGTGAAAGTAGATTACTTTAATGTTTCAATCTTGAAGTGGTTTTTTTGGAGAGGATTTTGAACACGTGCTTCATATTGTGGTTAAAATGTTGTATTTACTATTGTATTTGTATTTATATTTCATTATTATGTTAATATAAAAATTAATATAAATAATTAGTTTATTTATTAAGAAAAAATATTAATAAAAATTAAATAAAAATTTTAAGAAAAAATAATTAATAATTAATTAAAAAATAATAATAAATAATTAATATAAATAATTTTTTATTTATTAAGAAAAATATTAATAATAATTAAATAAACTTTTATTAAAAAATAATAATTAATAATCAATTGAAAAAAGTAATAATAATATATGATGATAATATCATAAGATTTATAATATAAAATAACTTAACTCTATAATTATTCATTTGCTTTTATGATAGTTAATCATTTAAGAAAATTTTATTATAAATTATTATTATTACAAATTTTATAATATTTTTCTAAGAAAAAATATATTTTAATTTTAATTTTATTTATTTTATAATTTTTTATAAATTCAAGTATTTTAAATTTTATTCATAACCATATTTGATCATAAACCCTATAATAATTAATTTTTTTAATTATAATATTTATTTTCTATTTTAACTGAGTTTTCATTTTATAACTTGGAACTATACTTCTATAACTTGGAACTATGCTTCATTTTAACACGTTGAAGAAGGACTTGGACCAACCGCTTTCTTGGGATGAAATTATGAGTGAGTGGGTTATGATTTGCTTTGAATTTTTCAAAATTAGTTCTGTGAATTGGAATTCAGAAGTTCTTTGTGCGATTGGGTTATATAATCTGAATGTAATAGAGGATCGCTTATATAATATATTTTGTGGTTGAATCATTTTGAACGACGAACTTGGTGGAGGCTTCGAAGTGTTTTTACTGTTTTTCCTAATTTCATCTCTCGTTGGCTTTTTTCTTAATTTTTATGTATATTTTGGTATATTTGTAAGATTTGGTTAAATAGTCTTCAATATATGAAAATTAATGTTATGTTAAATAATGCATATAATATATTAAGTTCAATATAGGTTTTAATTGGTTTTGGTTGTGATGATATACTTTAAATTTTTTATATAAATAAATTAATAATTTAAAAAAATTTAAATTTTAAAATATAAAAATAATAAATGAAATGTTTTAATTTATTTAGTTTTTTCTAAAATTTAAAATATATTATGTATTTTCATTTTTATAATAATTATTTTTTAAAATATTTTCTACAAATTTCCTTGCCATTGTATCAACAAGTAAATAATCAGTTTATTATTCATACTCAACAAAAAATAAGAAAAATAAATATTATATATACTCATAGCATATAATTACACTTTTTAAAACATAAATCCCATCATTAAAATAAATTTTGGAGGTACCGATACAACTTTATATAACTTTTATTTATGCAAAATAAGTATAACTCCCTCAAAATGGAGTTCTTTTAAGATTGGTATGTTATTTTTTTTCTAAAACATAATGCATATGTTTTCGTTAGGTCGCATTCTTCTGCAGCGCTATTTTTCCAGCCTGAAAATCGGCCCGCTATGAGGGCCTTAAGCTACTCAATCAACTATATTTTTTTAATGTGTAGGTTTTTATTTGTACTTGTGCAGTACTCTACCCGTTTTCAAATAGTTGAGCCAATCAAAAGTTATAGTGAAAATAAAATAACTATGTTTTTTAAAAATTTGACATATGTGAAAATAAAAATAAATAATAAATAGAAAACAATATTTTATTTATCAAAAAATATATATATTTAGAATCTACACACAGAGCTCTATAAGTCTGTGCAGTTTCATTCGAAATGAGCACTTGGAGAATATGTCAAATCGATGTTGAAAAACAAAGAGATGAAGAAATGGTTGTTTTTTGGGTTATGTAGTCCAAACCTAGAGGTTTGTCAATATGAACCTAAAACCAAAGCGACCAACTCATCCACCACGTAGATGAAGAGAGATTCTCTCGCCCTTTTTTTTAATTTGTACAAACGTGCACACCTTAGTAGTGCACATGCACTATCAAAATGCACACACATTAATAATGTTCACCCATTAACAGCGTAAACGCGCTATCAAAATGTGTGTGCACTTTTATTACATGTAAATATTACTTTACAATTTTTACCATAAATTTGGATCCAGAACTCAGATTTTGATGCTCCTTCTATCATTGGAAATGTATTTATGAGCTCTACAAATTTTATGTTTTAGGTTTTCTATGATTCATCACCATTTTATGTTATTTTTAAAATAATATTATGAATCTTTTGACCAATAGAATAAATGAATCTGTGATGTTCCTACATAAGAGCATGCCTTCATTTTTTTGCATAAAATTTTATTGGGAATTCATATTTTGATTCTCCTTATACAGGTGGAAAGGTATCTCTCTCTCTCTCTCTCTCTGCATTAATCTATCTCTTTCCCTACCTCAGTCCTTCCCTTCGTCCATCCCTCTATCTTTACCTTTATATCTCCTCCTTCCCTCCCTCTCTTTCTCTCCCCATCATTTTCTCTCTAACCCCACCTCTCTCTCTCTCCATCCAACTCTTTCCCACCCTTCCACTCTCTCCTTCTCTTCCCATTCCTCTCTCCATATTTATCCCACCTTCTCTCACACTCCCTCTCTCTCCCTCCCCCCCTTCTCTCAAACTCACCCACATTTCATCCACCCCCTCTACCTATTTATCTATCAATATATCTAAACCCCTAACACCCAATCTCTCTCTCTCTCTCTCTTTATATATATATATATATATATATATACATACATATATAACCCCCATTCTCTCTCTATCTCTCTCTCTCTCTCTCTGAACTCCTAACCCCCAATATCTCTCTCTCTAAACCCCTAACCCCCAATCTCTCTCTATCTCTCTAAACTTACAACCTCCAATATCTCTCTCTCTTTATCTCTCTAAACCCCTAACCCCCAATGTCCATCTCTCTCTAAACCCATAACCTCCAATCTCGCTTTTCGGATAAAATGCGAAGTTGGGTAATACTTTTGTGAGAATCGGGTGCCGGAGAAACATAGCGGAAGCTATTTGGTCAAATAACCATAGTTATTCGGCCAAATAACTATGGTTACTTGGTTCAATAATCTATACTTTATTCAGCCGAATAACTATTAATGGTTCACCGTTTAAAATAATTGAGACCTCGAAATGCGTGCGATGCAGTGCTAACCGGGAAAACTGTCTGGCGTTTATTTGTTTATTTGGTCGAATAATTATTCAGCCGAATACTTATTCGGCAGAATAACTATTCGGCCGAATACTTATTCGGCAGAATAACTATTCGGCCGAATAATTATTCAATCGAATAATTATTCTGCATAAAAGCTCGGATGCGGCCATCATTTTTCATTTGTTCGGCCTGCAGCTACCTGTCCCTGCCTGCAGCTATTGGACCCCGCGCTTGTTGCCTCCTCCTGCACGTTGATCCCATCCCCACATGTTAGTGGACTCCGAGTGTTGCTTGACCCAGTCCCTGCCTTTCTTCCTCCTGCTAACTGCATTGTGGAGATCTTTTCTGCCACCCATTTCGCCACCCTCTCAACGTGGAGCACGAAGTTGAAAGCCAGCAATTTACAGGTTGGCATTCAATGTGGAGTAGGACAATGTCCAATTTGCAGGTTCGACTTCGGCATGGAGTAGGACAGCGTCCAGTTTGCAAGTAAAATTCATCAATTTCACATTTTCTTTGTTATTTTTTATATGTTAATGAGTTGTTTGGTTGTTGGTAGGTTTTGGTTTCGGTTATTTGGTGTTTAGCTTCGTCGTTGGGTTTTGGTTGTTGGTGTTTGACTTCGTCGTAGGTGTCCGGCTTCGTCATTGGTGTTGAACATTTCTATTATAGGTATATTACTAATACCAATTTACCACTTTACCGTCGTTTATTGGTGGTGTTCAGCATTTTTATTCGTTGGTGAAAAAGAATATGTTCATGAACAGAGATCTATGTTCATGAACAAAGAATTTTGTTCCTGAACATAGATCTCTGTTCATGAACAAAGAATTCTGTTCATGAACAGAGATCTTTGTTCATGAACAAAGATCTCTGTTCATTATAAATTGGACTTGGAAATGGAACAATAAACCGACATTTAAAAACATTTTTCATATTTTACTAAATATTATTTTGTAACCTTTTAAAATAACAATGTGACATGTATAAATTGGACTTGGAAATGGAACAAGAAACCAACATTTAACAACTTTTTTTCATAGCAGCATGACCTGTATAATAACAAAAAAACCAACCATTTACTAAATAATATTTTATAACCTTTTTTCATAGCAACGGGAATGTATAAATGGGACAATTAAGAATATTTTTTTTATAGCAACAAGACATGTATAAATGGGGTTTAGAATAAAAAGCTCACAGACATTGAGTAATGGTTTTATGCATAAGTCTATGTTCATGAACAGAGATCTCTGTTAATCAATAGATATCTCTGTTCATGAACAGAGATATCTTTTCATGAATAAAGTTCGTCTTTATTCATGAACAAACACGAATGATATTCATGAATAATTACTATTCCGGTTAAGAATTTTCACCAAGACTTTACTTGTTTATTGGGAAAGCTTCGATTAGTCAAGCTAGAACCGGAGTCTCTTTCGTTTTTTTTCTAAGTGTAGTTATAAGAGTACAGTATACTTTTATTTTGTTTATAGTAATAGATTTATTTAAAAGGATAAATTAACTAATCTGATGATAAGGGATAGTTGAACTAATATAACTAGAGGTTCTAAGGAGTGAAGTTATATTTATCTAACATGAGACTAATGATTCTTTCGCTTATAAACGATATCATGAACAGAGACAAATATGGCCTATTTCTTCCTCTTCCTATTTTATCTCTTTTTCTACATGGAAAGGCTTTGGTTCCCCCGCCCTAATCTCATCGACGACCAAATTATGGTAATTTTATGGTAGATTGTGCGACCTAATATTATTTGTACCCAGCTTCCAATCCAATTAAATGGTAAGACTATATTAATTGATGTTATTGTTTTCACAATCCCCCTTTACTATTACTTATTCTTAGGACATGATTATGTGTTGCCATAAATTTTGTGGTGTATTTTTATTTTGTGTTATCTAATTTCCACATGAAGAATGTATTGTTATCTTAAATAAGCGGTCATTCTATGATCCTCAACCACCTTTTTCCTATAGTAATGTCTTATATGTGGCCCATTTCTAGTATGTTCCTATTGGACAAGCCTTTTTCATAGTTTTATAATATTACCATCTCCACAATTTGTTAAATCTTCAATCCCACTAAGCATAAGCCTTTTCTACATGCATAACCACCTTCTATCCACTTAGGCTTTGATATTTAAAATGCATTCAACCTTCATGGTAAAAGAGCCCCTTCATCCCCTTAGGTGTGAATGAAATATGTCCTCTTTGACCATAAAATTTAATGAGGATTAAATATTCTTATAGGCCATGATTTTGTTAGATACTACTTGGGATAATATCACTTTGGGTTTCCTATTAAATGTCTTCATGGGACACATTGAATAGAGTTCATGAACTTGCCTTCCTTATGTATCGTGTGGGTGACCTAAAAAATATAGAGTTACATTTCGCAACATCATTGTTACCATAATTCTTCCTTCTTTCTCAAAGCCTCTAAAAAAACTCCACCATCTAATGCAGAAGCATGATCGAGATTGTAACATACCCATAATATTAAGGAATTTGTGGAGAAACATGCTATAGTGACAAAAAATGGATATATTAAACACACCCAAAAATCCCAACTCACCCATGGCTCTATTTACAGAACTCCAATGTAGACCATACCAACCCGACAAGATATTTTTATATTATCAAGGTCAACAACTATTAAAGAATCCTAAATGTATACAATGTGTACATAGGATTTTCCGATTCACCTAATACTAAGATTTGGTCTATAATTAAATCTCAAGAGGGAAACAGTTTGATATCAAGAGGGAAAATATATGTATATAAAAATATTTATACATACATAAATTGAACCCAACAGAAAACTACGAGGACTTATACATCATCTCTTTTAAAGAAGGACAGAGTATATACATCGATATGAAAATGAACCATCGAGTCCTTTATAATGTATACTCCTTGATAAACAATGCAAAGGTAGATTCATAAGGATATGAGCAACATAGATCTATTAAAGTATCCATCAACTTTTTCTTTTAATCATGATTAGCTTAGTTTCTTTAGCAGCTAGCTATTAAAACCTTTATGCATTACCATTCTGTTAGCCACTATCAAGTATTGAGCTCGTATCCATCAGAAAACAATCACGCTAGGAAGACTTTTAAAGGTGTCGAATAGACCTGAGATGGATCCTATCCATCCAGAGATTGGATCAATTGTAAATCTTTTATTGAGGCTTAACACTCTACCACACTGATTGCGCATTTAATTTGCAACCTAAAATAATGATGATATACCTCTTTGGTGGGACTTTCTTAAATTACATAAACACCTAACCCAAAAAGGTACATGCTTTGTAAAAATCCATCCTATGGAATCCTTTTAAAGGAGGATCACCCTCGGGTAGGTTTGTTGCATGAATATCTTCCTTGCTCAAAATGCATATGTAATTACACTCTTCATTTATGTTATATCGTTTTATTTCGTAATTACCTTTACGATAAGGCGATCATGAGTTTCGACCACTTTATAGATATTTTCCTATAGAAAATTTTGTTCATTGATGGAGTTCATGAACAATAGTATAGAAAAATATAAGTTAATTAAATTATTTTAGTAGTGTTAATATTCTTAATGTTATATTAGACTTGATAAAAAAATTGTTAAGGGCGTAAGCTAATGGTACTTCAATGAAACATGTAGAATTGGAATATATTATGAGTTGATAGTTGTTTAAATGTAGATATCATATCAAATGGAAAGAGAGGAGTCTTTGAGGCAAAAGCGTAGGAGGTCATCACTGTCATCAGGAATTGGTGTCTCAAATGATAATCAAAGGTTGTTGGCTTCACGTCGGGATTCAAGCTTGCTGTATACATCACATTCATTTGATCATCAGTGAGGCCAAAGGGGTACAAAAGATTCCCCTGTATCTTCTATGGGAGAACGTCGATCTTGACCTTCTGTTGGTATGAACATTTACGTTTTAATACATGTATGAATGGTATTTTTGTGTGTTCAAAAATTTTGTACATGTTTACACACAACTGTGTTTGTATTTGAAGTAGAGCAAGGTTCGGAAGAGGCTCGTAATTCTACACAGAGGGAGGAAGATCGATCAAGGGGGACAGATGTTGAAACAGATGTGGGTGTAGAGAAAGGTTTAGAAGAGGCTCGTTATTCTACACATAATGACAAAGGTCATTCCAGAAAGACATATGTTGAACTAGATGTGGGTTGTACACCCATAACAACTTATCCATCTAATTTACCTGAGGAGCTTCTATGGGAAAGTGGTATTCAACAAAAGACCCTTGAAAGTTGTAGATCTCACTATGAAAAGCTGCAACGTGATCTTTCTAGTTTGGATCTCCCTCTAGAGAAAAAACAAAGTCTATAGATTGTTTTGCAATCATTACAAAAATTCATTGAGGTATGTGAGGATCTTGGACTAACGATGGACGGTTTTGTTGACTTGATGTGGAGGAGAAAGACACAAGTGATAGGTCCAGACAAGTGGGCTGTTGTGAAGGAGAGAGTGACCAAAGAACAGGGCAACTCAATGTTTAACTTCAAAGAGGGCCTAAAGCGAAAAATATTGAAAGTGAAATATTTTAAGCACCCTGAACTTGCACATCTATTATATGATCGGTTCCGTGCATCCTATGGCCGGTTTCCATGGAACGATGAGGTTCCTAATTATTTTTCCATATTTTTTTATGATGAGTTTTTTTTAAATATGAAGCCAGACTACACCGATATTCATTCTAGATTTTATGGAGTTGGAAAGGGGCGAATATACAATCGAAAAGGTACTCTTAGAGATCCCACAACTCTTCGACCTCCACCTCAGATATCTCACCTAACCAAGATTGTGACTTTAAAATCGGATATGGAGCCCACATCACAACTTGGGACAACTGCAAGGCATTCTATTGCTGAAGGTTTAACGTTGGCATTTGTAGGAGTTGATGTGGGATTGGTTTGAGAGAGGGCTCAAGCCACTATTCGTCAAAAGTTTGTTTACAAAATGAATGATGAGGTAGATGGAATGAGCATTGAAGATCATAGGGCTTATGTTAAGGTTTGTCGTGATATAGCTTCGGATGTCCTATCCCATGACACATCGAGTATAGGACAAGTTTGTTGTTTATGTACCTACAATCTATTTAATTGTTTTATTCATTTTGAATTGAACTTTTTGAATTACATTATATCTATGACATTATGTATTTTTTGATGTATAGTAATAAATATATTATGTAAATGTTTATTGGCTGCACTTTTCTATAATGTCGAATGAACATGATTTTTGACTCTCCACTAGTGAAAATGTAGAAGAGCATCTTAGAGAGGTATATTTATTATTTACGTATTTATATTTATGTTGGAAAGATATTGTATGTTTTTTTTAAATTTTAATTTATTTATGTATCTTATTATTAATGGCACTTTCCATGCAGGTTCATTTAGATTCGAACTTTTTTGATGATTTTTCACCTCTCGTGAGCTCAAGATTTTAATTTTTTTGTTTTGGTTTTAAGTTAATTGCTTAATTTTAGTTTATTTTTCTTACACAATGTTTTATTTATTAACAAAATTTAAATTTTAGGGAACAAGAGAACATATGGAAATTGGTGGTGAGGATATAGGTTCTTTGATGGATGTGGATATTAGCAATGAGGTAATTTTGTAAATAATTTAACTGTTCTTTGATATAAGTTTAATATTTTAATTTTTTGAATTTAGTTTAAAATCGTTTAAATAATTTATGAGATTCATAATTTGCTTTTATACATGTTGCAGGTTGGGTCTCTTCGAGGCAAAGGGAAGACCCCAGTGGAGGATAGCGGTGGACTTTCACTTAGAGAACTTGAGGTAATTTTGTTAATAATTGAACTGTTATTTGATATAAGTTTAATATTTTAATTTTTTGAATTTAGTTTAAAACTGTTTAAATAATTTATGAGATTCATAATTTTCTTTTATACATGTTGTAGGTTGGGTTTCTTTGAGGCAAAGGGAAGACCCCAGTGGAGGATAGTGGCAGAATTCCATTTAGAGAATGATTTTTATTGCTATTTTTTTGTGCATATATATATTCTAGTATTTTTGGACATCGAGGAACTTTATTTTTGGATTATATATATGTACATTGAACTCACATGTTCAGGAATGTTTTTTTTGGATTATATACATGTACATTGAACTTACATACTCTGTATTTGCTTTGAATGATCTAACTTTTTTTTGGCTAATTATTTAGCATATTTTGTGTAGTAAATGCTTAGAATATGATTTTGCATGATGTTTATGAATGTATGTATTATTAAATTTGTATGTACAAGTTACAATTTTTTTTCATACTGATAGTCAATTTTATATCTAGTTAAACAATGTTCAATTTTGAAATGGTTTTGAAAGATATTAGTACACATGTTTTAATGCTTAAAGTACTTTATTTTATGAATAATATAAATTCCATGTGTGATTGTTGTTGGAGCCTGTTTAGATCACTGTGTGATGTAGACCAACAATATTTAGCTACATCAATGTACCTTCTTTTCATAATTTTCAGATTGCAAATTTTATGTAAAGTAGAAATTAACTATTTGTTGTTTTAAATTAGTTCATAGAATATAGTTTTTTGCAGTTTTCACTCCTGAATCTTTCTTTATTGAGTTTTAGTGTATCCCAGCCTTATGTTTTGATAGGTGCAATCTAAAGTTACAAGTTTTAAGACCTCCAGTATTTAATTCTTGAGTGCCTTAAGTTTTGATAGGTGCAATCTAAAGTTACAAGTTTTAATACCTACAGGATTTAATTCTTGAGTGCCTTAAGTTTTGATAGACACAATCTAAAGTTAAAAGTTTTAAGACCTGTAGGATTTAATTCTTAAGTGCAGATATGTAGTATTGACAATTTTTTAGTGCAGATGCAAAAAAAATTGAGTAAGATTTCAATCTTCTTGGTTAATATATAATCTTGGTTTCAATAATAAACTTGAATTTCATATAAATAATAACTTGAATCTTTCATAAATGATTCATACTTTCAATTTTTAACTGATGATTCATATGTTCAATGTTCAGGTACATAACACTTTTGTAGTTGGTGAACTATAGATGCTGCTGAAATCATGGAAAATGAGGATTTACCGATTTTTTGTTTTTTAATCACAAGCAAGGATTCCAAGATTGTGAATCTTATACTAAATTAGAGAAATGATTTTAGACAACAATTTGATGAATTTTCATTGGTTTGTTGTAAATAACCATTGCTCTAATTTATCATAAGCTTTACAATCCTGGAATCCTTGTTTGTGATTAAAAATCAAATGATCGTTATCTCCATTTGTCATGATTTCAGTTATGTGAACTTAAGTAATTATGTTCAATTTCATCATCATATAAAATAAGATCTTCATATAATCTAGATCAAATGGAACTAAATGGGACTATATTGTCAAGAATTCAAAATAAGATCTCCCTACAATCTAGATCAACCCATTTAATGGATCAAGAATAATAATTTCCCATTATTAAATACATTAGAGAAAGATGAAATGGATTCATCACAATTCAAATCTGTTCATAAAATTACACATTAAAGACCACACATGTTACCTTAAAATCCATAAAATTCAATCAAGATCAAATATAACATTTTTCACTTTTTCAACTTTTATTAAAGTTATCATTACCAAACAATTATCGAGTCGATTTCAACATGCTAAAATACAATCATTTAAACTCTTATTCTAGTTCCATTCAAGATCATAGTCATAGTTCTCAATATAAAAGTATATTGTACACAACATTTGACATGCACAAAAACATCGATCAATTCATTTTTTATATAGTTAAAAACATTGCAATGGAATGTCGTCCTCAATTATCCGTTCATGGTCATATTTGGAAAGTTTCCATTTTCTAGTTTTTAATTTTTTTTCGATGGAACTTGTACCAATTTTATTCGAGATGCACATACTAAATGACTATATTGACAACATATAACATTAGGTTCATAATCATGAAAGTAGACATAATTTTCAGTCATATGGGTCTGCTGAAAAAAAAAATAACCTTTTAAAATGATGGATCCTCTCTCGCATGTAAATCCTTTGTCATCGTAGTCATCCAATAACTTCATCTTTCCTTTAGTGCATCGCATCAAATAATATTTCAACTTTTCTTTGTTGTCTAAAGGTGCAATCACAGCGAAAACATCTCCTGTGCAAATTACAATTGACTTCGGGGTTTTTAAATCAATTAAATTGACTATACACATTGTTGATGTATTTGTAACTTCGAAAGATATTCACTTGTATATTGTATTTGTACTTTATTGTATCCCCAATGGAGATGTATTATTCCTCCGATTGGAAGTGTCGTTAGTTGTACTTGCAAGTGTTGCAAGTTATATTGTAAGTGTCGTAACTTATACTTGATGGGTTATTAGAACACCTTGATTGGGTTGTCCCTGTATGAGTCATGTGGGTTAAAGGGTTATTAAACCACCCTAGTGGGGTCGGTCCAGTCAACAGTATGTTAAGTGGTTAAGTTGGGGCCGACCTAGTTGAGTAAAGGTCAAGTGAAAGTAAAAGTATAAATAGAGAGTGTGACTCTCTCATTTGACACATTCACTCACTCACTCACTTCGCATTAGTGAGGGAAAGGAGGAGTGTGCACTAGTGGAGGAGGAGTAGCTGTTGCAGTCATATATCTCTTGGGTTTTATCTTTGTGATCTTTGTATTGGTGCGTATTCTATCTCTGAGGAAGTTGCAGTGTTTTTCACCTTCTTGGTTTTCCCCGGTGAAATGTTTTGTGTCTCTTGTCTCTTATGCTTGATATAAGGTACATGTTGTTCTTTCGGTTAAGATCCTAGATCTATTGAATGAAATGATGAAAAACTAACATGGAATCAGAGCTATCATGAAGGAAGGCATGGTATGGAATTCATGACACTTGTTTCACTTGCGACAAATTGGATGCTAGGTCTTGGTATAGTAAAAACCAACCATCATGGCACTTTCACTATAAATCCATTTTAGCGAAGGTTCAGGTTCTGAAACTTGTCCAGGTCAAATATAACATCTCCATGTACATTTTTTTTGAATCACAACATCTAATTCGTTGTACTTTATGTTTTATGATCCATACAATTTAGGGTTTCTCCCTCTTCCAGATTTCAATCATAAACAGGTGACCTGGGAAAAAAGGTCACAACTTGGGCTAGTAAGCTCCAAATGAAATTCTGTAAAACATGAAAGTAAGAGAACGGATTGTAGTTTCACAGGTCTAGGTTTCAGAGACCGAAGTTCAAACAGTGACACATGGCACTCTGTACAAGTTTGCTATACTGTTTAATCCCATAAACAGGTCACGTTGCGACATTTGGCATATCTCTCTCTCAGAGAATCCATTTGAGGTCAAACCCATGAGGTTGGAAATATAACAGGTCAGGCTACCAGAGGAGGAAGTTTCAGACCCTTTGCATCCAAAATTTTAGAGATGTACCAGAAACAATAAGGCACATATTTTTGTGAAATAGAATTGGATTCTAAGCATTCTCATTTTTGGCTTGTCACTACTGCGGGAAATTAGGGCTTTTGACAAAAGTGGAATTTTGGAGTTATCTTAGCATAGGATTACTCTCCTCAGCAAAATCAAAATTTAGAGACCAAGTTCAAAGTTTTTGGTTGGCATTATCAATCTCTAGTTCAGGATCTTCATCGAAAAGGTGGAAAATTAGGGTTTCTGCAAAAGTTGAAATTTTTGGAATCTGTGACCACAGCTAGATGCTCTTTAAAAAAAATCAAAGTTTATCGCACAAGATTGAACCTTTTGGCTAGGCAGAACCTTGGGCATTATCAAACCCTAGTTCGGGATTTTGACTAAAAGATCTGAAAGTTTCAAAGGCAATTTTGAGGGGTCAAATTTTGGAGATTTCAAAATTAAAATATACCAGCTTGATCATCTCAGCAAGGCGCATATTTTCATCCTATCAGAAGTTTGAAATTAAAAGCTTGTATTTTTAGGGTTTCTCTAACAAACCCTAATCTAGCGCTATATCTAGTTTCAACAAATCAAAGTGGATTGGGTTAATCCTAGAAGAGAATGAATTGGATACTTGCATAAGTGAAGAAGTTCTGGTTCCAAAGGAAGATGAGGCTAAGGCATTACATAGGAAGGCTACAAGCAATCCCGACAGGTATGACTTGAAAAGATACAGGTATGTTTTGAAATCTGTTCATGATTAAGTTTATGATAGGTTTGTCTTCATATTATTGAGGTTAGTACAATATTGATTAATTTTAGACTTGTCTTATCACCCTAGTAAAAGTATGAATCCATGTGAATATATTCATTGATTAGGGGTATGACACATATGATTGTACTAATACACTATGTTGTTGTATGAGGATGATGTTGTCCACTAACATGAAGGGTACATCAAGAAAGCCAAATCAAGTTCTAGATGAAGAACATATGACCATGGTGACATGAAGACAAAGACTCATCCATAGTCATGGATCACATAGAAACTCCACTTACAAGGTATGTATAACTTGGTTCTACAATTATTAACTTATGAGATATGCAGGTTGCTAGCACAAGGTCTCTAAGAGAACAAAGAAGACATTGTTTGGATATGTTAGACAAGCATGATAATCCAGGTATGTTTTCCTATATCGAGTTCAAATCCTACTTTGTGTTAGGATCTTATATAAGTATACTTTTGTATGATTAGTAATGATTATTCATGAAGTTATAGGTTTGAGTAATCATGGGTTTATGCATATTGTGTTTCTTACTTTGATTGATGATATGACAAACTAACATGGTAGAAGAGTCCTATCGTCAAATAAGAATATGCATGAGTAAAAGAAGTCCTCCCTGAAACCTTGAATACTAATGCTTGTGATAAACTACCTGTGTATAAAATGACCATAACCATACATGTTTAAGATTATTTAGAATCATAATGTTTTTATAATATTGAGATAATACCAATGCATGTATGATTATGTATGAGATATTGAGAATGACACAATGATGACACTGGTGCACACTTAAGCATGCATAGTGGTCCGGGATGGATATAAGCTCAAAGACAAATAATCAAGGAAGCAAAGATCAAGAGGGAGCACACTCCAGTAGTTCCTGCAAGGAAACAAATATCAAGAGGGAGTCCACTCAACAACTAAACAAAGATAAGTATTTGTAACATACCCTTTAAGCTGGAAAAACATTTTGTGTTTAGAAACATTATGATAACTTTTATTGTAAAGTTTATATTAGACAGGTGTCCAAGGATGACTGTAATTTGCACAATATATTATTATTTAATAAATAAAATAGGAGACAACCACCTAAGAGGACTGCTAAAAGAGTGGTTACAGATCCATTAGGTGGAATGGAATCTGGGGTAGAAGGAAATGGACAAGTGGCAGCATCATGATGCAACTAACTAGCTGTTGGTATGGGACAACTCCCTTGAAATGTGGTCATAGTTCCCTGAAAGATGGGACTGGAGCTTGAGGCTCATTTATTCTAAACTGACCACTAAAAGACCTAGGCAGTCTATATAATACGCATCAAATATTGAACTGAGGTTCATCACTTTTTATGATGAGGAAATTTACCTTGGGGTTTTGCTGTGTTTGCACCCAAGAGATTTGATGAGGGGATATGCTGTTGTTGATCATGTTATGAGTCTGCGGAACTCTTATTTAGTTCAGGAGTTTGATGCTGAGTGGAGAAGGAATTTGTTTCAGGAGTTTGATACCGAGTGGAGAAGGTATTTTTGAGTGCCTTGCTTCTACATAGATTCCACCCACTTACTCGATCAATAAGAAGGCTCGGGGGTTCATTAGAAGTTAGCAGTTGAGCTGCTTCTTCTTAAGCAAGTTGGGAGGAATAGGCCTCCTTGGGTATTTGTCGGCCCTATCATCAATTACAGGTTCTATATTTTTCCCAATGCAAAAAGGAATAGCATCGTACTCCAATAGAGAAACTGATTAAAAATAGATAAGTCTGATAGGCTAATAGCCAAGTGATTGAAAATGATTAGTTTATTATAATTTTCTTTAAAGTTTCTGTTTCCCATGAAATTCTTGTATTTATATTTCAGTATTCAAAATTATATTCTTTTCTAATAGTTTACATACAATAATTGTGACATCTCCAGAATGTCCAAGTTAGAATTTTGTGAAAGTTTTTAAGAAAAAGAGAAATAAATCTTTTCATAGAAGATCAACTAACTCCCTACCAAATGGTAATTACTAACATTCATGTAATCATAAGGTAAGCATAGTAAATTCATTCCAACTCCATAATAATCATTCATCTATAATATAAGTCACAACTATTATATTTGCAATTGCTTAATGGCATTTAACTATCCAGAGGGAATTATTACTCCTTGCGCATTCATTTATTATTGTAAACAACATACGGGATCATTTAATTGACAATTAACATGAAATATCATTTTAACAACATTAACATGAATTACCCCTGGCCAAGATGCATTTGATCAATGTATTATAATCATCAATTATCAAGATAGCACATTTGAGGAAAAATCATGCAATCGTCAAGATGGATCATATGCATATAATAAAATCCATGGAAAATCACGAGACCAAGATAACGTGGTTCACCCGTACACGGGCTAGTCCACAAAAGGTGTGTGCATCTTTTAATATTCATGAAAGAGGTTTACAATAGCAATGTCATTATTGCATTACACAAATTCAGTCTTTCCTCAAAAACTTTCTGGAACAAGTCTTCTCTTTTGCAAAAAAATATAACTGTCATTTCCCCAAATAGTCGTGTAATGGAAAGGTAAGGGCGAGTAACAACCCGAGATCGGATCTTCTCTCAATCAATATTGTTTACAAGGTAGCATAATAAGGAAAATATTCAACCGAAACCATATCTTAAAGCTAACCTGTCTCTTAATAATAACAAGACCATATGGCGTATATCAAGAACTTCCATAAGATTTTAATACTCTGGGCTAACGCTAATCATACAGAGATTCGTTATAAACGGAGGTATTAAAATTATATTCATCGATCCACACACCGAGTCATAGCTAACTGGCATTAACTATTGATCATGCAGAACAATAGTTTAACCAAGCAGAAAAATCAAACCAAAATGCATGGTCTCTCACCAACCCGAATCTTGTCAAACTGGCACTATTGGTCTCTCACTGAGATCAATATTAATGACACGGAAAGAATAAACCAAAGCACATACCCAAATACCCAACCCTGAATCGAATTCTATCTGGTCGATCCATCACGGCATTAAGGTATAAATAATATTTAGCAAACAAACAATCCAGCATTACACTCTGACAGGAATATAAATAAGTAACCACGCATTATCCACACGCAGAGAGGAACCTCGATCCTCTCTCTAGTATGTCAGGTAGAGATTTAAGACAAAGATTGAATTGAGATTAGGCATAGATGACTCCCTACCGAGTTAAGTATAACTCTACCCATCTAGCATATGCGCAGGTTGTTTTCTACAGGAATTAACTATAACCCTGTCTAATGAAGAAAAAAACAAATAAGCATACCGAGATCCAACCCATAAAAAAAAATATCATACAGTAAACGCATACCGGTATTTCGCGCTATCAAACGTTAGACTATGGAGCAGGGATCATATTACACGCTCGGGCTATTTCAATGGTAACAGAAAGCAGAGTGCAAATATTTAACCCAAAATATTAACCTAACGTTTAAGCGGAGATCGGTGCTAACTCACAGTGCAGGGTTTTTACTTACCTTCATCGCGGAGGTCAATGCTTAACCCAGAAATCCCAAGTGCAGAGATCCTAGTCGCAGAGGTCTCAACCGCAGAGGTCATGCTTGCAGTTTCAATCGCAGAGATCTTCGTTGCGATTCTGATTGAAGAAACCACATTCGCCAGAATTGTTCGTTAGTCGCATAGATTCTCATTGCTGGTCAATCACCGAGGTCACTGCGACCATCCTTACTATTTCCAAATGTAGAGATCACAATCCTAAGATGGTTCCTCCTTTCTTCCCAAGCGCTCAGCGATAATCCTACAGCGATGGTGAATTCTGAACATCCCTCCAACTCCCAAACTCTCCGTCCTTCGTAATGTCGAGCTAAACTTCTTTTCCTTCCACGGATGGCAGCTGGATCTATATCTAAAATTTCCAGTTCGCAATCGTGTGCATCAGCTGAAGGATGTCGCCATAGACAATGAATATTACGGTGTTGTCAACAACAAAAAATAACATTGCGATAGGGTGTACTGCTCTTGCTAAATTGTTCACATGTCGCCATTGTAGAGTGAATTCCCCCTAAAATTGTTTACTTCAAATTTTAAATACAGTTGCATCTAGACCCTATCAGAGAGATCCTCCACCTGCAGCTAACGCCGAGGCAGAGACGTAGAGACCAAAGAATCCCCTACATTTCAGAGATATCATAATATATATAAAAGAAAAACAGGACAACTAGCGGTGAAAGAGGAATCACGCTGGCATGATATCATATCAACGGCAAACCCTGATCTACAAGTTTTCGAGGCAGTGGATCCATACGTATTCAATGTAGTAGCTCCATCGTCGAGATCCACAGGAATCTGGAGTATAATATAAGTCTAAGTGTATCTACAGAGATATCATAAACATTAATTAAGGATCGCCTGATATCCACGAACTCTTCATGCAAAGAAGGTCTTCCACTAGCTGGAATATTGAACACTTAGGCTGGGGACAGGTGGCGGCAGTTAGGTGAAGGCGCTCCACTAAGGAGGCAGTCTCCTTTAATCACTCAAGGTAAAACAAACTGAGCACTAACGTTCTCCTTTTTACAAGGTAGGAAGTTAACTAGTAAACAAAGAGTTCCCATATGTTTCTATTCGACACTATAGACAGGTATAATCTCATATGAATTGTCATATAAGCTTTCCTCTCATTTGACTGTATATTTACTCTATTAATAACTTATTTTCTTTATGGATATGGCTTATGAATTTCTAATTCATCCATTACAAATAAGGTAGCCGCATCCTAACACAAGTAAATTATATGTCTATATCCTTATTAATATATCATATTTAAGTGCCTATGAATCTCTACTTGATCCATTATATAAAAGAAGGTAATCATTCTTACACTTACATATATATATATATATATATATATATATATATATATATCTTTATTAATATACCATATTTAAGTATGTATGAATCTCTAATTGATCAATATATAAAAGAAGGTAACACTTCCTAACACTACTTAAATATATATATATATCTTTCTTTATAAATTTGATAGGGATATAGAGAGGGATATTACAATAATTCTGTTTATAAATATCATTGTTTTTGAATTTATTCTATTCTAACAGTATAGGATTTATTATCCATACTCAATAGTTAAGATGTTTTTTGGTTTACATTAGAATAAATAAAGAATTATTTCAAATATAGCAAAATGATATTCTTCTACAAACATCAACAAATTTCTTTTATGTCACGCTTACATTCCTACAATTATTTATATCATATTCACATAGTGAAGAACACAGACTTATTTCCAAATCTTCAAATAAGGCATTGATCAAGCTTTATTCCTAAAGCAAAGACTAAACCCTAACATTCGATTTACTTTCTATATTCCCTTAAAACGCAACAACAACATTATAAACCAAACGAAGCATACACAGGCTGTAAGCCTTGTCAACAATTTCATTTATCTATTGTTCTAACCAAACAAAACAGTCGCATTATTATTCATAGAAACATTCACTCATCGAATCGATAACCAAGATGAGTACAAGGGTTGTCAAAAAATATTATATTATCACCTTAACGATGAATTACAGAGCGTGTGTACAGACCAAGCACAAATCAACGAAAGGATACGATTACACTATTATAAAATATAAACATTCCTTTATATTTTCATTTGACAGATCTCAAAAACTTAACCTATAGGTTTACAAATTAAACAAGACTTCATACAGGTCGTAAGCCTACATTATCTAGCCTGCAGCAACCGATACATTGTGTTACAGATTCAAACATTTACATTTTATCTTTATCCATTACAAAGGAAAACGATAACTGTAGGATTGGAACATCATGTATTACTTCATTCAAATATGAGGGTAAAAACCCTGTCTATAACACTGTTACATTCGAAATAAGAAACAACAGTTGTCTTACGAGTTGAGGCATTGCCTTCCCACACTTTTAACAAGATTCATAACCCTAATCACAAAACTCTCTGAGTTTTTCAAACACAATACACAAAACTTTAGATGGATGGCCAGCATCTTCCACACAGGGTTTCCAAGGAAACCACTGAAGGCTTACCGGTTGGTATAACTAAATCTCCAACTTCCAAATGCCCATAATGTTGAAGCCATTATACATTGTACCTGTGAGGCTATTATAAGAGTGGTTAATTACATTATCAAGAAGGAAGGGTTATCGTATTTAAAATAGGATAACCATGGGTATCATCATATGCACATAACAGTGATAAGAAAACCAAAAACATTACATTTTAGGTTATGGCTGAGATAGCAATGAACGACGAGACTTCTCATATGCAACGAAGAACCCTTTATTGACAACTCGTTGGTATTGATGAAACCAACACAGAACTACCAACTAACTTTCCCAACAATTTAGTGCGAGGAAATGTAACAACTATGGTGAGGCCTTGGGCCATTCCCTTCAAATCCAAAGTTCAAAGGATTAAAACCTCAACAAGTCGGATTATCGAATCCTTTACAACTCAATTTCCAAACTGATAACCTAAAAATTCAACGCTTTACAGACTGAAGGAAGCTCGACTCTATATATTACAAAGATGGCGAGTTCAAAACTCAGGAAAAAAAACCACATCTGTTGGGGCAGAACAGTAAGGCTAAAAACCAGCAGCTTGTCAGGCGTGCAGAGCCACCACTATCAAAATACTTAAACACAATAACTCATCTAAAACGTAGTGAGGTAGGTTAAACCCTTGTTTTGAAACCCTCGAAAGATCAACGGTGTAGATCGATAGATAGAATCACGAGATCCCATTTCAACTACTCTATTAATTGCTAAATCATTACATTTGCCACGGAGAGCCACGGTGGAGTCTTGGTGGAGCCAACACATCAAAAGATGAATACGTATGTACACTTCAACTTTGTAAAGGATTATATTCATGATGGCAGCACATGGGCGAGTGCACTAATCAGTGCCACATCGAAATTCCATTTGAATTGGCAGTTATGAACATTCAATGCCCAGGTTAAGTTACGGCTGCCAACCTGTATGGCATTACAAAGTTCACATCACATTAATAAATGCATTGGATTCACATAAGATATGGTCGGGGGCTTAGACCTTGCCACATTACATTTACACATAGTGGAGAGTTGGCTCCATAGTTAATAAAACAACATTTGATCACATAAATGCATATAGCCACGACGCATACAACCCCCACATATATTACAAAGTGTGAATATGATTTATAACCATTGCATAATGTTTAATAATATTCCTAGGGTAGGATACATATTAAAATGTTACAATTGCACTCATATTTCATAACACCCATATTTCATAATTAAGCATATAGGTTACCTGGTGCTTATAGTATCACATAATTTTATAAGTGCCATTTAGGTGCATTTTGGTGCACATAACATGCATACCATGGATTATGTAGTACATAGTTGGGAATTTATTCATATCTCAAAAGTGCATCGTAATATAAATCTTATAAATAAATCAAGAGAGCATACACACTATTGTATGGAGATTGAATCATAATGCACGAGACTATTAAATTCATAATGACAACAGAAGGCATTGTTACCTTAGTAGAATCTCTTAACTTAGGATTTTCACTTTTACTACGAAAAAGGAATCAACAGCTACGTACAGTTCCACATAAAACTTAGATTGAATTATCTATGATTCTGAATATGAATCTGAGACCCAATTGTTTTAGATCTTATCACAAGTGTGAAACTTCTACAATATAAGACAAGCAGTAAGTATCAATAATCATTTTTTTAGACAACTTAAACTTGAACACCGTAGAGTTGAGAACTAGGCCTCTCACCAATAGAATGCCCAAGTGTCTTTATCTCTTCACTTATCGACAAGGAGATCTTTTGAAAATTGTTGATCACTTGTCATAAAATAAATCTCTTTCCTGTAAATCTGTCACAAGCACGAATCAACATGCTTTATCACGAATGCTAAGTAAGCCTCGGGGCATCCGAAGGACCCCTTCATCATTCAAATAAGAGTACTTTAGTCAAACAGATATTTCAACATTTTTTAACAGCAGAAGTGATGTGTAACAGCACAACTAAATATGGTTGACATTAAGACTTAAGCAGAACTATGTTTATCTCAAATTCCTATTTAATAAATAGAGTTGGCATTTAATACAGCAAATTAATATTTCATGCATCGTTCTACTTCCGCAATCATTGAATTAGCAATAAATGTTACATAGAAAAGTTTTAAATTTTTATGATTTTCCGGGATGTTACAGTATTTTAATTGTCATATGATTACTTAAATAATGTTGCCCATTCATGTACATACTAATGTTCCTAGATTTAGGATGTATATTATGCATATTAGAAAAGTTGCATTAATGAACAAGATACTACTAATATGCAAGTAATGGGTAAGTGGCCTATGGTACTGTACAACATTCCATTGCTACTTATCTAGAATGAAACCTCTTTGTTGACATGATGGGAGTTGTGCACACTTTTAACAATGTTCTGGTAGAGATGGAAGGCATCTAGAAAGTTACGGTATATGGATAAATGTTGTATTGAAGCATTGGCTAAGATAATTGCATGACTGTATGACATATAATCTTATGTGTAAGATTTTGTTTTGAAAATTATGAGAAGTTTCTAATAATGCAATTGACTTTGACTTGTAGGAAAGATCGTGTACAGTCACTACAAAAAAGGAAAACTACATTTGTTCCAGCAACGAAGTTCAAGAAAACTATCTATTAAAGGTATTTAAGAATCTGAAGTTCCTAGGATCCGGGATGCAGTAATGGAATAATTCCATGATCAAGGAGTACCAGTCGATCATGAAGAATGATGTCTGGGATGTGGTCCCAAGACCATAAGGGGAGTCTATTGTGACTTCCAAGTGGATCTACAAGATCAAGCATGTTGCAGATGGTAGGCAAGGTTTGTGGCTCGTGGTTTCTCCCAAAAAGAAGGGATAGATTCTGAAGAAACTTTTACACCTGTAACTAGATACACTTCCATCAGAACAGTACTTGATCTAGCTACAGTGATCAAGTGGAAGATACACCAGATGGATGTCAAGACAACTTTCTTGAATGGTGTAGTCTAAGAGGAAGTGTATGTGGAGCAACCACTCGGTTTTGAGACACATGACAGGGATTCATATGTGTGCAAGTTAAATAAAGCCTTATATGGCTTGAAAAAAGCACACATGGCATGGTACGGCAGGATAGACAACTTCCTATCCTGTTTAGGCTTTACGAAGAGTAAAGCGGATTCCAACCTTTACTACAAGGTTCAAGAAGACAATCCAATGATACTCCTATTGTATGTGGATGACTTATTTTTGACAGAAGAGGATAGGTTGATTTCCGATACGAAGAGGAAGCTTGCTGCCGAGTTTTAGATGAAGGACTTGGGTATGATGCATTACTTTTTAGGTATGGAGGTGTAATATCTCAAATTTTGGACTAACTATTTTTGTTGTTATATTGGGCCACGGCCCCTGAACATATGTTTTATTTTGAGAATTGGGCATGAGCCCTAGCACCTATGATTTATTCTTTTATGTATGGACATATCGGGCATGGACCCTGACTGACTTCTTTATTTAGAGTGTATACTAGGGAAGAAGGCCCCAATGTTTTAATGATGTTCTTCAACTTTGATATGGGTACAAATCCTAATATACAGAGATGATCTTTTGTTACGTACTACGTAGAGCTATGATTTTACATAATTTGACTTATGACTAGGTTGAGCGTGGACTTAGAAACACACATATAACCTGCATATTGGGCATAAGCCCCATTGTACCTAGAAGAATTTTTATGTACTGGGAGTAAGCCCTGAGGTACACTGAGTGTAGGGCCTAATCCCTGGAGCACTCCAAGATTTATAAACAAATACTAGATCCGAGGAACCTTAAATATTCTAGATGTGCCTCACAACCACATTCTAGAACTAGTGTTGAGTAGAGGCTCTGGAATTGCATTAGCATAATGCCCATGTGAGAGTGTTGAGTTAAAAGGCTTTGAAGAGCACTCGGGGTTACTAGATCTCAAAGTGTTGAGTCGAAAAAGACTTAGAATAGGACTTTTTCTTTCATCACATTTATTTTGATTAAATGATTCATCTTTTATCTAATCATCAAATACAGTGGGAACTACCTTGTTAAATGAGGGAATTCGACATGCAAGATAGAGACTAGAGGTGCCTATCCAAGCTTACCAAAAGACCATCCAAAAGAATTGGACCTTGCCCTTAAAAATTAAAAGAAGTATCATGTAAGGATACATTTTTAAAACAAAAGATAATTACCACCACTTAAAGCATGGATTGACTAATAGTAGTCTTCTACAAATAACATGCATAAAGGCCTCAAGATGATTGTTATTATTATTATTATTATTAAGGGTTTTAATAAATGATGTTGTTATTATTTATTTCATATTATAGTTTATGCACCATTTAATATTATTGATGATGTATTAATGGTTAAGTTAAATTATAAAAGATTAAAGATTAAAATCACTTATGGTTAAAAACAAGTGATAAGTCCTAGTTCAAGAGGATAAAATATTTTAAGTAAATAATATCTTTTAAATATTATATTATTTAATTTAAAGAAACTAATTAGACCAACAGTCATAATTCAAGACTCCCCTACATAAAGAGGGAAGATCCCAAGTTTTGGGGATCATCTATCTTTTTCATTATCATTCTCCTATGATAATCAGAGAGAAGTCTTATGCTCCAAGAAACTGAAGTAGCCTCATATAATTTCAAATATGAACCAGCAGTAACCCTAGGACCTCTGTCTCTTTTGCATGTTGGGATCCAGCTCGGGGGGATCCATACAGAACTAGGAACGGTTGTAGGATCATGGTTGGGAGGAACATGGTAGCCCCAAAGTTATCCAAGTAAGAAAAATATTTCTCACATGTAAGCTAAAGTATAAAAGGTTCTGCAATAATTATTGTTTGAGTGTGTAGGATTCTATAGGAAAGGATCAAGTGACAAAGCAGCCAGGATTTTACAGGAAAGGATCAAGTGCCAAAACAACCAGGTATGTAGTATTAATTGTGTCCATTTTTAGTCATTAATAGACATAGGCCTTTAGACTAGAATGGATATCTCAGAAATGTTTAAATTCTTAATACAAACATTATCAACTTAGAGGTTTGGCCCAAAAACCAGTGGAGGGTCTAGTAGGTCTAGCCAAGCCAGCCTATGCTAGACATTGCACAATCAGAAAATGAAGGATTATTTCTCATTACTAATCGAAATATATATTTTATATATATCCATTGCTCCTTTTGTTTTCATATCATCAATCTAGGGTATTATTTCTTTAAACAATACACATGTTGCAGATTAAGAATCATTTTTCCCTGTCATAGTATAGGCTCCACGTTTGCCTACATGTTTTCTCATTGATTATCTAGTCTAGTGAGGGTTTGGTCTAAATATCGAAACCCTCAAGGCTCTTAAAGCTTGGAACTGAACCTTTTCATATTTATAATTATTTTCATACAGTAGTATCAATCAAAACTTTTAAAGAACATTTCTACAAACAATAAACTAGAATTTCGTAGGAAGAATTGGGACTCCATTATTTAAAACTCCCAGAAGTTAAACGCTAATCGATACAACAGGAAGACTTCAACAACCATGATGTTCCAATTTAAAGTCATAACCACAAATATAGCAGACTTACCAAGGTCACGACTACACACGAGTACGAACGCAGACTTTACTTACATCTTAAAATTGAAAACCCTGATGGGAACCTCTCCCAATTCAAGGTTCGAATCTCATAACCTAAAGATAGGTGCCCCTACCTTTTGAAGTTAGTAAATAATAGCTCTGGGTATCAAACCCCTGGAGCAGCTCATATTTCCCAAGATCATTTATGAAAAAATAGACAAAAGATAAGAGTATCACTGGCATCAACAAAATACAAATATACCATTTAAAAGCACAAATCGTCTAGCCACAGGGTAGAACTACAACAGCGCATACATTCCTATAAATTCTCTTTCACCATAGGAAAGAAAAACACAAGATAGAGCAAAGGTAAGTATCACATTTTAACATGGAATCCATTTAATAGACAATCAATTTTTCCATCAAAGATTATAGACTAAAAGAAGCACCATTTAAAAACAAAGTAGCTAGGGTTTCTTCATATGGCCATTTAAGCCTCATAGAAAAGAAAACACATATGCCCTTTTTTCCATTTCAAAACTTCAATGATGATACCTGTGATTACATACAGGAAAGAAAAATACTCTTTCAGACTCTCATATTTACACAAGTACAAATATATGGATAGCAACCAAGACCAATCCATTAAACCCTACTACAAGCATAGAGACCCCCAGACGTTTTCACCATCGAAATAATAATTACAACAACTTTTCATACACCTGGTCAAGCTAAAGATGACCACTCCTGAGACTTCGAAACCTGAGTGAGCCAAAGGCCTCACGAAGTCTCCCCGTCATAACTTATCAAAACTGAGATAGGTAGGTGTGAAGGGTTGAAAGAACCTGGGTCTTACCAGTCCAAACGCCATGAGTAGTTCATAAAGGTTCTTTTCTGGTTCAACGCAGGGAGCCACCTCATACCTGTCAATGGGACACCTTAGAAGTTAGAATCTAGATATTTAAATAATTATGGAGTTATAAACTGAGAAAATTATAGTGTTAACGAAAGGAGTAGTTACCTGTAGATTGGTTCTGCTACATCGACGCCATGTCCATCAATGATACCCTAGCCATGAGCGCAGCTTAGGCTAGGTGTAGTTACTTCACAAATAAGCTAAAGAATCTCCCTCTCAGCCAAAAGACAAGAAAACTCACGAATTGACATCGTTGGGAAAACCATCACAAAAACCCTTAGCCCGACTGGCCAAAGGCCACGTGATTGCCAAGTGCGCATTTAATACAACCAACTACCACAATAGGACACCATTGCAAATTGCAAACTATATAGTATATTCTTGTGGGTTCAAAGCATTTTGTTAAATATCACAACGACAAAGACCTCAACCCATACATGTTTAACACCAAGGGTGTTTCCACCTTGACGGTTTTACAGGATGGAATTACTCAAAGATGACCATGAAGAACACCTACGAGGAGATGACAAATAAATATGAATTAGCAGAATCACTAAGTAAGTCCACAGGTTTCAAACTTTCACACCTTACCTCTCGGAAACTCTGCCAGGAGTGTGTAGATTAACCCCAAAGTTTCAGGGTATCTCAACTTCACTCATCAGATTCATCATACCTGAGGATTAACATTTGGACAATTGATATTTTAAAACATACATTTAGATCACACGAGAGGAAAAGAGACTGCTAGTATTATCTCATGACTAAACTCTACAAACATACTCAACATAATTACTTCCGCAACAATAGCATGACCAATGAAAACTACCTTGTTAGAAATTCTCCCAAACACTTAAATACTAAATGCAAGTATTGATACCTTTTTACCGTGCTGAAGTAAATTTATAAATATATAATTGGTGTTAGGTAGATTAGCAAGATGAAGCAAATTTTTATTTTTTTATTCTATTATTTTTAAGGACATTACAAGTGGTATCAGAGCTCAATTACAAAAACTAAGTGACTTATAGGGATCATTACAAACATAACACCCGTTGCTGATACTTAGTAAATAGAATCATACATTTACATTTTATTTTTTTTGTTTTATGTGGAAATAAACTAACATATTTTTCTGCTCTTTATACTTATATAACATTTCAAGTACATGCATTGTCTGAAAATGAATGCAGAATAGGGCAGGAGCATACACAGAAATCTGAACTCACCACCACAAGAGAAAGAAGTGGTGGTGGAACTAAACTTAGATTTGATGAAATCTATGCAAAATCTGCAGGAAAAGTTCCAAAGCTTCCAAGATGAAAATATGCAGGAAATAAGAGAGAAGCAATCCCTAAATGAAGCTCTGCTTCATACTTTAACAAGGGAAAAACCCCACGGACATCCCACACTCTCAGTCAATACTTTTGAAAAGGGAAATATTCACCCAAAGAAAACTGCCAGTCCTGAGAGAGAGGAACAGGATGAGAACATACCTGATTCGATGGAAGCGGACTATAAGGATTCTTCCAACTATGAAGATTCACCACCTCCTTGCAAGAAAAGGAGGAAAAGTGATGATCGTTTAGAAGGAGAATTCAGAAAGATAAAAGCCCCAACCTATGACAGAGAAATTAACTCGGGGGAGAAGGATGAGGAGTGGCTGCTAGGAATGAATAAGTACTTCAAAGTTCATAATTACTCCAGTGAAACGGAAGCCCGACTAGCCATATACAACCTGAACGGTAAAGTTTCCAGATGGTGGAGGGACTTGAAACACACCAAGGGACAAGAACTGAGAAACATAACATGGGAAAATTTTAGTAGAACATTCCAGGACAAGTATATGTCCGAAAGATTCTTTTACAAGAAAATTAAAGAATTTCATGAGTTGAAAATGGGCTCCCTAACTATGGAGGCATTCATAAACCGATTCTTAGACTTGATGTACTATGTTCCATACATTAAAGACGAGAAGGTCAAAATACAACAATTCTTGGGAGGGATGCCACCAAACTTTAGAGAAAAGATAGATTTTGACATGCCCAATACCCTTGATGTGACCTTACATAAAGCAAGGTTGTGTTATGAACACGAACAACCAAGGAATGATAACATCAATAGGAACAAAGATAGGTTTAGAACCTTCACGGACAACCGCAGACCATGTTTTATACTTCCACCTTACCGGAAACATAACAACAGTTTTCCGCCCAATAGAGGCTTCAACCGACCTCAAGCATGACCAAGTGCACCCCTGCCACCTGTCAACAGGGCAGTTTTCAACAAAGGGACAAAAGTTGTCCCACCAACCATTTCTTGTTTGAAATTCCAAGGGCCCCACTACTACAGAGACTGCCCCAGCAAAATGGATGGAGTTTTACACAATGTCCAAGCAGAAGCTACCATTGGGGACATGGCAAAGACACCCAGGATTTATGTCGCTCTGGATGGCTGACAGGAAGATCACCAAGCCACCATGGTTGAAATTGAGGGTAAGATCTCTAACACAATCGTTTAAGTTTTAATAGATCCCAGCTCTTGCCGAAGTTATGTCTCTCCTAAGTTAGTGGACACTTGTAAGTTGAACTGAGAGCCTCATGAGAAATTGTGGTTGGTACAACTAGCCAGTGGTACCAAACGAGAGGTCTCCAAGTTAGTGAAAACTTGTGAGAAAGACGTAAATGGTTTCCAAACTAGGCTAGAATTAAACATTCTACCCCTAAGGTCATACAACGTACTTATCAACATGGATTGGTTAGAAGAACACCATGTCCTACTAGAATGCTTAAACAAAACCTTACTCTGCAGGGATAACCAGGGGAATCAAAAGATGATTCAGGGTATCCCAAAACATGTGTCGATATGACAAATCTCCGCCATACAAGCAAAGAAATGTATCCGAAAAGGTTGCAAACTCTTTGCCGTCAATATCCAAAACACAAAAACTGATAGGGAACAGAAGCTCAAAGACTTCCCAGTCCTTGTAGAGTTCAAATATGTATTTCCCGAAGAAATACCTGGATTACCACCCAAACGAGAGTTAGACGTTTCCATCGAACTAACACCAGGGTCAATACCAGCTTCTAAAGCCTCCTACCGCATGAGTACACCAGAATTAGTGGAGCTCAAGCTGCAGTTACAAGATTTAATAGACAAAGGGTACATTCGACCAAGTGTGTCCCCTTGGGGCGCACTGATACTCTTCGTCAAGAAGAAAGACGAAATGATGCGGATTTGCATTGATTACTGCCAACTCAACAAAATGACCACTAAGAACCGCTACCCACTCCCTAGGATCGACGACTTATTTGACCAAGTCGGAGGAGCAAAGATATTCTCAAAGATTGACTTGCGATCCAGATACCATCAGGTGAGGATCCATGACGAGGATATCAACAAAACCACATTTCGAACCCATTGCAACCACTATGAGTTTGTAGTGATTCCCTTTGGGTTGACGAATGCACTGGCCAACTTTATGTGCATGATGAACAACATCTTTAGTAAATACCTTGATAAATTCGTTCTAGTCTTCATTGACGACATCTTGATCTACTCCAAGAACGAAGTAAAACATGAGGAACATCTCCGAATTATTCTACGTATACTATGAGAACACCAACTGTATGCCAAGTTTAGTAAGTGTGATTTCTATAAACCCCAGATTCAATACTTAGGACATATCATTTCTGAGAAGGGAATAGCCGTTGACCCCGAAAAGGTGAAAGCTTTCAAGGAATCGCCCACACCTAGGTGCATATTCGATATAAGATCATTTTTAGGTTTAGTCGGTTACTATCGAAAGTTCATTGAGAACTTCTCACGGATTGCATGTCCCATGACTACCTTGCAGAAGAAGGAAAACAAGTTTATCTGGATAGATAAGTGCAAAGAAAGATTTCAAAAGCTGAAGCAACTATTGATTAGTGCACCGATTCTGCGTGTTGCAAATCCCAATGGGGACTTCGTCAGTTGCACAGATGCAAGCAAGGAAGGACTTGGTGGAGTCCTTATGCAAGAAATTTTTTCCATATGCTACGAATCGAGGAAATTAAAAGAGCATGAGTAGAACTACCCTACGCATGACCTTGAACTAGCCGCCATCATCCATGCTTTGAAAATATGGTGACATTATCTCATGGGAAATAAATTCCTATTGATGACTGATAACATGAGTTCGAAATACCTTTTCAACCAACCTGACCTAAATTCTAGGCAGGCCAGGTGGTTAACCTTCCTTAGTGAATACCATTTCGAACTAAAACATATAAAAGGCAAGGAAAACAAGATTGTGGATGCCTTGAGCCGTCGAGCACATATGCTTTACGAAGTCACAGTGAGTCAAACCGACTCAGACTTACACCACAAGATTCGAATGGCTTGTAAGAGTGACTGTTACTACATGGAAATCCTTACAAAGATCCAAGAAGAAATATTATTCCAGCAACAAAAGGAATATAAGATAGACGAGTCAGGACTGTTGTGTTCGAAAGAAAGACTCTACATCCTGGAAAATGGAGACATTAGATCAAACATTATCACCGAGTTTCACTAGAAACCCTATGCAGGGCATCCCAGATATCAAAATATGATCTTGGCAGTAAAGAAACATTACTTTTGGCCTAAGTTGAAAAATGACATCGCCATGTTCATCGCGAAATGTTGGGAGTGTCAACTAGTCAAGGCAGAACACCAACACCCCTACATATTACTTCAACCTCTACCCATTACGTAATGGAAATGGGAGGTAATAAGTATGGAATTCATTACACACTTACCTAAAAGTAAGAAACTGAATGACTCCATCTTTGTAGTGGTAGATAAGCTATCTAAAGCATCCCACTTCATACCGCTGAAATCTACCTACAAGGCAGTTCACATTGCGGAAATATTCTTAAAGGAGATCTTTCAATTGCAGAGGATACCCAAGGAAACCATTTCCGACCGAGATACGAAGTTCACTAGCATCTTCTGGAGAGCATTGTTCTCCAATTTGGAGACACAACTACAATTCAGTACCATGTACCATCCCCAAACCGACGGACAAACGGAACGAGTAAACCCAATTCTTGACAACATGCTGAGGATGTACGTCATGAAAAACCCCACTAAGTGGGAATATTATTTGCACCTCGTAGATTTTGCGTACAACAACGGTTATCAAACCTCAGCCAAAATGAGCCCTTTCGAGGTACTCTATGGAAGGAAATGTCGGACAGCCATTACTTGGGACAGTCCAGTAGACAGACTTATGTTAAGACCCAACCTACTAAAAGACTTGGAACAACTATTCTCCAAGTTACAGTTAAACTTGAAAGAAGCACAAGACCGCCAAAAGATTTATGCGGACAAGAAAAGAAAAGAAAAGGACTACCAAGTCGGTGAACATGTGCTTCTAAATATAAAGGAAAAACAAAGCTCGTTGAGCTTAGGACGTTGTGGGAAACTAGCCCCAATATTTTGTGGACCTTTTGAAATATTGGCCAAGAAGGGCCCAGCGGCTTATGAGTTAGCCTTACCAGTGCATATAAAAGTTCATAATGTTTTTCATGCTTCATTATTAAATAAATATGTGTACGATATGAAACATGTTATTTATTGGTCCTTATTACAGGTGGAGCCCGAAGGGGAGTTCATGCCAGAACCACTCCACATTCTAGACAAGAGAGAGGTGAAGCTTAGGAGGAGGACCATTACTCAACTAAAAGTACAATGGAGGCACTTTGGACCAGATGAGGCTACTTGGGAGAATGAGACCACCATGAAAGAGGCATACCCCACCTTGTTTCATGACCTCATTCCTAGTCCCTAGAAAAACCGGGACAATGTTGATTCTAAGCGGGGAGGGATGTAATATCCCGAATTTTGGACTAACTATTTTTGTTGTTATATTGGGCCACGACCCCTGAACATATGTTTTATTTTGAGTATTGGGCATGATCCCTAGCACCTATGATTTATTCTTTTATGTATGGACATATCGGGCATGGACCCTGACTGACTTCTTTATTTTGAGTGTATATTGGGCAAGAAGGCCCCAATGTTTTAATGATGTTCTTCAGCTTTGATATGGGTACAAACCATAATATACTGAGATGATCTTTTGTTACGTATTGTGCAGAGATATGATTTTACATGATTCGACTTATGAGTGGGTTGAGCGTGGACTCAAAAACACACATATAACCTATATACTAGGAATAAGCCCTGATGTACCTAGATGAATGTTTATGTATTGGGAGTAACCCCTAAGGTACATTGAGTGTTGGGCCTAAGCCCTGGAGCACTCCAAGCTTGATAAAAAATACCATATCTGAGGCAACTTGAATATTCTAGATGTGCCTCACAACCACATTCTAGCACTAATGTTGAGCAGAGGCTCTGGAATTGCACTTGCGTAATGCCCATGTGAGAGTGTTGAGTTAAAAGGATCTGAAGAGCACTCACGGTTACTTGATCTCAAAATGTTGAGCCGGAAAAGACTCTGAAAAACACTTTTTCTTTCATCACATTTATTTTGATTAAATGATTCATATTTTATCTAATCATCAAATACTGCAGGAACTACCATGTTAAATGAGGGAATCCGACATGCAAGAGAGAGACTAGAGGTGCCTATCCAAGATTACCGAAAGACCGTCCAAAAGAACTGGACCTTGTCCTTAAAAATTAAAAGAAGTATCATGTAAGGATACATTTTTAAAACAAAACATAATTACCACCAGTTAAAGCATGGATTGACTAATAGTAGTCTTCTACAAATAACATGCATAAAGGCCTCAAGATGATTGTTATTATTATTATTATTATTAAGGGTTTTAATAAATGATGTTGTTATTATTTATTTTATATTATAGTTTATGCACCATTTAATATTATTGATGATGTTTTAATGGTTAAGTTAAATTATAAAAATATTAAAGATTAAAATCACTTATGGTTAAAAACAAGTGATAAGTCCTAGTTCAAGAGGACAAATTATTTTAAGTAAATAATATATTCTAAATAATATATTATTTAATTTAAAGAAACTAATTAGACCAACAGTCATAATTCAAGACTCCCCTACATAAAGAGGGCAGATCCCAAGTTTTGGGGATCATCTATCTTTTTCATTATCATTCTCCTATGATAATCAGAGAGAAGTCTACAAACAATAAACTAGAATTTCGTAGGAAGAATTGGGATTCCATTATTTAAAACTCCCAGAAGTTAAACGCTAATCGATACAACAGGAAGACTTCAACAACCATGATGTTCCACTTTAAAGTCATAACCAAAAACATAGCAGACTTACGAAGTTCATGACTACAGATGAGTACGAACGCAGACTTTAATTACATCTTAAACTTGAAAACGCTGATGGGCACCTCCCCCAGTTCAAGGTTCGAATCTCATAACCTAACGATAGGCGCCCCTACCTTTCGAAGTTAGTAAATCACAGGTCTGTGTATCAAACCCTTGGAGCAGCTCATCTTGCCCAGGATCATTTATGGAAAATTGGACAAATGATAAGAGTATCACTAGCATCAACGAAATACAAATCTACCATTTAAAAGCATAAATTGTCTAGCCACATGGTAGAACTACAACAACGCATACATTCCTATAAATTCTCTTGCGCCATAGGAAAGAAAAACGCAAGACAGAGAAAAGGTAAGTATCACATTTTAACATGGAATCCATTTAATAGACAATTGATTTTTCCATCAAATATTATAGATTGACAGAAGCACCATTTAAAAACACAGTATCCAAGGTTTCTTCATACGGCCATTTAAGCATCATAGAAAATAAAATGTAGATGCCCTTTTCTCCATTTCAAAACTTCAACGACGACACCAATGATTACATACAGGAAAGAAAAATACTCTTTCAGAATCCCATATTTACACAAGTACAAATACATGGATAGCAACCAAGACCAATCCATTAAACCCTACTACAAGCATAGAGACCCCTAGAAGTTTTCGCCATCGAAATAATAATTTCATTGACTTTTCATACCCCTTGTCAAGCCAAAGGAAACCACTCCTGAGACTTCAAAACCTGAGTGAGCCAAAGGCTTTACGATGTCTCGCCATCATAACTTATCAAAAGCGAGACAGGTACGTGTGAAGGGTTGAAAGAACCCGGGTCTTACCAATCCAAACGCCATGAGTAGTTCGTAAAGGTTCTTTTATGGTTCAACGCAGGGAGCCACCTCATACCTATCAAAGGGACACCTCGAAAGTTGGAACCTAGATATTTAAATAATTATGGAGTTAGAAAATTAGAAAATTACAATGTTAATTAAAGGAGTAGTTACCTGTAGATTGGTTCTGCTACATCGACGCCATGTCCATCAACGATACCCTGGCCATGAGCGCAACTTAGGCCAGACATAGTTACTTCAAAAACAAGCTAAATAATCCCCCTCTCAGCCAAAATACAAGCAAGCTCATGACTTTACATCGTTGGGAAAACCCTTTCCAAAACCCTTAGCCCAGCTGGCCAAAGGCCACGTGACTTCCAAGTGCACATTTAATACAACCAACTACCACGATTGGACACCATTTTGAATTGCAAACTATATAGTATAGTCTTGTGGGTTCAAAGCATTTTTTTAAATATCACAAGGACAAAGACCTCAACCCATACCTATTTAGCACCAAGGGTGTTTTCACCTTGAGGGTTTTATAGGATGGAATTTCTCAAAAGATGACCACGAAGAACACCTGCGAGGAGATGACAAATAAATATGCATTAGCGGAATCGCTAAGTAAGTCCGCAGGTTTCAAACTCACACCTTACCTCTCGGTGACTCCGCCAAGATTTCCTAGATTAAGCCCAAAGTTCTAGGGTATTTCAACTTCACTCATCAGGTTCATCATACCCGAGGATTAACATTTGGACAATTGATATTTTAAAACATACATTTAGATCACACAAGAGGAAAAGAGACTACTAGTATTATCTCATGACTAAACTCTGCAAACATACTCAACATAATTACTTCCACAACAATAGCATGACCCATGAAAACTACCTTGTTAGAAATTATCCCAAACACTTAAATATTGAATGCAAGTACCGATACCTTTTACCATGCTGAAGTAAATTTATAAATATATAATTGGTGTTAGGCAGATTAGCAAGATGAAGGCCTTTTTTTTTATTATTCTATTATTTTTAGGGACATTATAGGAGGTGTGGCAGAGTGCAGATGGAATATTCCTTGGGCAAGGGAAGTATGCAGTAGAGATTCTGAAGCGGTTTGGGATGATGGACTAGAAGGCCATGGCCACAACTATGGCATGGAACCTTAAGCTATTGAGTGATGCTTCATCAGAGTTGGTTGATGTCACGATGTATTGTCAAATGATTCGGTTCTTGATGTACCTGATGAACACGAGACCCGATATTTGCTTTACAGTGAACACCTTGAGCCAGTTTCTGACAGATCCTACACATGTTCACCTGATTGTTGTAAAGAATATTCTGAGGTACCTGAAGGGTACAATTGATTATGGTCTCAAGTATGATGCGAATCAAAAGTTTAACCTGAACGGTTATGTTCATTCAGATTGGGCAAGCAGTGCTGCAGATAGGAAGAGCACTTCAGGGTGATGCTTTAGTATGGGATCAAGTGTGATCTCTTGGTTTAGAAAGAAGCAATCTTGCGTAGCATTAAGTACAGCTGAAGCAGAGTATGTCGCATCTTGTTTGGCTAGTTGTGAGGCAATATGGATAAAGAAGTTATTGTCTGATTTATTTGATCTCCAGTTGGATGCTACTTCTATCTATTGTGACAACCAAAGTTGTGTGAAGTTTTCAGAGAACTCGGTGTTCCATGACAAGTCGAAGCATATCGAGATCAAATATCACTATATCATGGATATGGTGTGGAGAGGAGCAGTGAAGCACCTATATGTTGCGATGGACGAGCAAATTGCAGATGTGTTGACCAAACCACTAGCCAGAGTGATGTTTAAGTACTTCAAAGAGAGGCTTGGTGTACTTCAGATCGAGGTTCCTTCCAAGTGGAAGTGATGAGTCCAAAATATGTAGATGCACATGAGATTTTCCGACATGGTTGATGTGTTCTCCCATGGTCATGATGTAATTGTTGATCCATTCTCACATGGTGGTAGATGTGTTCTCCCATGGTGCATATGTAAGGGCTGGATCCATTCTCACATGGTGGTAGATGTGTTCTCCCATGTTGTAGATGTAAGGGTTGAAGCCATTTTTCACATGGTGGTAGATGTGTTATCCCATGGTGAAAAAGTAAGGGATGTATCCTTCCCCGAATGGTGGTAGATGTGTTCTCCCATGTCAGTGGTGTAAGTTTTGTATGATGTGCATCTGGGCTGTGCTCCGTGGATGATGAGATGATTTGAAGAGGACGATTCTATGATGATGATCAAGATGATCATGCGATGATGATATGCATCAGGACGATGCTAGGATGATGATCAGGATGATCATGCGATGATGATATGCATCAGGACGATGTTGTGATGATGATCAGGATGATCATGTGATGATGATATGCATCAGGACAATGCTATGATGATGATCAGGATGATCATGCGATGATGATATGCATGAGGATGATGCTATGACCATAGGATCTCCGTCGACACATCATTCCGGAACAATATCATTCCTCTCCAAAAAAGGAAGATTCAATATCATTCCTCTCCGTCGACGCATCAAAAAGACGAGATCATCGCTTCAAGTATAAAACACTTGAATCCCAATGTCAAGATACTTTGAATATGATTTCTGCATCTTCCACTGAGTTGAATCTGAAAGCTAGCCATCCCCTTGAGAGAGTATATTAGGAATCTGGTTCATCCCCTACAAATTTACCCCAACGATTTGAAAACTATTCCTTTAGACTTGTATCTCCCACCTTACGCCCCGAGAATCTCCCAACCAGAGTCATTTCATAATTTTCAACAAATTCATTCAAGCTAATCTCCTCTGGACCCTCATAACAAGGTTTAATGAGCCCTTTTTTTTTATGCATTTTTTACCTTTTTTACCAAGACCATTGGTAGAGTCATTCCCAACCTTTGGAGGCTCTTAGCATAAATTTTTTGAAAGCCCCTCATACTTGTCCAAACAATATCCAAATACGCTACCTCCATATTTTATCTCATTGACAATAAAAGTATCTGACAAGATCCTACCAATTTTTTTAATTCCATCCACCAAAATTATGTCCCCATTAACTCCTTAACCCTCAAGATCCACATTTCTAGCACTAATACCAATTTTATTCAATACACAATCTGAATTCCCTGAATGTATAACACCTTCAATATTTTTAATAACTTGATCCTTAAATGTATTTGAAGATATCAAGAAACCCTCGTTTCCCACACCTTCATCATGAATCCCAACACTACTTCCGACTAGCAAGGATCTCTTAGCTTTTGGTTTCGTTCATTTGAGATAGATACATAAACTTATCTATAGCATACTTCTTCCATGCCCACATCATAGTTATTGTCCATTAATATTCATCAATATGCAATCCAAGCCTTTCTTTTTGGAAATGTGGTCCAAAGGTTAATATTTGCAATGAAGGGTGAGATATAATCCAAGGAGTAATTACATTTTACCTTTATATTCTAAATTTATTGAGCTTGGAGCTCCATATTTGGTTAGTTTTCTTAATTAATTTTTGGTGGTCTCTACATATATCTACTCTTTGGAAATTCCACAGGTAATGGATGTGCAAGACTATCGCAAATATCTACCAGGGAAATTTTTAGGTGCGAAATTTAGCCAGTTGGCTATCTTTTGGGCCATTTTTCAAAAAATAAATTCACTATTTGTTCATTTTTAGCCTCTAATATCGCCTATATTTACAGTAAATATGATTTTTTAACATAATATTCGCCAAAATTTACAAGTTTCTGTAGTTAATCATATGTTTCATATGTAATATTCGCCTACCAATATATATATATGTTTTTTTCAATCCAAAATAATCGCCTAGAACACTATACTTAAGTATACTTTTATAACCCTTAAAAAATACCGTGATATCTACTAAAATGACAAAAAGTTAGATCTTTTAGATTCATATTATCTTGATCCATAAAATTCATGGTGAAGATGTTTAAGTCATCCACCATCCAGTTCAATTGATCACATTGAACCCTTGTTAACAAATAATACGAAACTACCTTTAAGTGTTTTTTTAGTTGTTTGGCTTTACCATTAATGAAGGGAAGCCTAGCAATACACCTTACTTTGACATTGTAGCCTTATACTATTTTAGTTGCACATTGTATGCCATTTTGTGTAAGTTTATTTTTTTAATTGGGTTCCTTGGTTTTCATATTACAATTCAATTAGTTGGTATTATGGATAGATTTGATTAGAAATATCCAATAACAATACTTAAGTGTGTGTACTTATTATTAAATAATCATATTTATTAGGTGTGGAGTGGGTTATTTATTTGTTTGAAATATGTGAAATTAATTTGATTGTAAGTTTAGATTATTTTACAAATTTTAAGTAAATTTAATGATTCATTTGATTTCAGATCAAGTTCTAAATCTTCACTAGAAATGTAACATACCCAAAATTCTGTAAAAATTTAAAGAAAAATTCCATAGCCATTAAAAAGATTCCTCTTTGTTTACCCTTGAGATTACTAAATTTGAATGCAATTACTCATCATACATGAGACACATCTACGAAGTACAATTATAAATGATTAGCCCCTAATCATTAGGTGAACAACATAACTAACATAAATTATCTCTTCCCAAATAAGCATTTGACAAAAACATATAATTGTACATGAACAATAAACCATCAATAAACATACACAAAAGAAAGACACATATACATGTGGTTCACTCAAACTATGGGCTACGTCCACCATAAGGATCGCATCTTCTATTATTTAACATCATGAAGGATTGCATCCCCGCGACGCCATGGTTGCCATATTTTCTTCCTCTTTCAAGTGTCTCTCCCAAGAGTCTCTCCAATCGAGAGCATTTCAAGTTATTTCATTACTAGAAACATAACTAAGATAGGTATCTACACTTCACTCAACCGAGTTCTTCTAAGCGTTTAAAAGGGTGCTATGACCGAGATCTACTATTTTGTAACAAATATATATTTATCTCGACAATTCCTTTGTAAAAATATATATATCGCTTGACAATTACAATATATATATATATATATATATATATATATATATATATATACTTGACAATTAATATATATATATAACTGGGCAATTATTTTGTATCAAATATATATAACTTAACAGAATTCCTTTCCAAGAGTTGGATGCATAGATAAGTATATAACCAAGGTTCCCTACCCAGCATTCTAAACTAGACACAATGTTTTACCTAAATCGGATGCATCCATCACGACGAAAATTACACTACGAAATTTACACTTAACCACCCAAAAACTGAGTAACTCCATCTAAATATTAGAAGCAAAATAAAAAGTAACTACTGAATTGATAGCATGATACTGGATTCGGTTACCATTACGAAATACCAAAATAAGACCTAGATCCAAGCTGGATCAAATTCGTAGCATAAGACAGAAATAGTTCAACAAACATAAACTGTTACCATGTATCAACGCTAGTATCCACCCTGATCATATGACATATAATATATAAAGATACATATATAGTAATCTCAACGAACTAAGAGAGGACTTGTGCCCTTCTCAATCCAGCTGCAACCAATGCTAATACATAGAAAAGGGGCGGATCTGTACAGATCTCGCTCTCCTCAGGAGGCCGGCCTCACCAAGAACATAGACAAACTGAGGAGAATAAAATATATAAACAAAAATAAGGTGAACACGACAACTAAGAGAAGGTTTGCGCCCTTCTCAACCCAGCTGTATGCAATGTCAAAACATAGTAATAAAAAAAATGGAGGGATTGGGCTCTCCTTGAGCCGTCTTCTCCCCAACTACATCCCGTAAAACTATTGCAATCAACAACGCATCCCTTACAAAGAAGGGTACCAAAACCATGTAACATTCGACCCGGATCTGGAATCGCTATTGGCATAAATAAAATATACACTGAGATAAAATGGAGACAGAGTAAGGCTTGCACTTACACTTCAAATCGGATACATAGATCGATCCAACACTAGATGCAAATAACGACTCCATTGAATAGTATGTACAGCGATTGAACTAAATACCAATGTATGCACATCGATCATTTTTTTCCAACAAGGTATGGGGATCACCCTCCTAAATCCATCGCCGAGATCACTTAATCTGAGCATGAGCTAGATCGACATGGTATGGGGATCTCCCTCCTAATCATCACAGAGATTGCGTAATCTCTCAAGAAAAGTGATGCTAAATGGGTTGCTTCTCTTAAATAGATCTCTTCTCTGTCAAGCAATAGGTAAATGCATGAACTGCTTTCCTATCAAAAATATAATAGTGCCCCCTCGGATGTGAGAGTCACTCCCCATCCCCCCCATAACCTGGAGGCTGTGATCTCCTTATAACAATAAATGTTCTTCGAGGAGATCGCCCAACTACCCGTAAATTATCCATTAAGCACACTTGGTGCTACGAGGAGTCGGCCTCACTCTTGTCACGGATAACTCTCCACTTGGTAGGATTGCTAAGTTAGCTGGTCGCTTTAAGAAGTCTTACTCTTAGGCTGTCGAAAACCCTTTTGTGGGTTTAAAATCCAACAATCCTACCTAATACACTTGCATTTGTCTTTAATTATTCCTACCGGGATAGCTAAAGACTTTACTCTTTATAAAATACGCTCTTATACTTACTTCTTGATAATTTAGCTTTGTGACTATGTTATTCAAGTCGTTGGATGCGTACACATTATAGGTTATGGTACACATATGTTATCATAACACCTTATATGTTTTGTCCCAACCTATAATTACTAAAATATATAGATATACGTAACTAATCCAACAGATAGCACTAAAACACATATATATATTTATCCAATATATTATCAAAACAAAATACATATATAGATTATATACTTCAATAACTCATGTTTACTAGGATAATCTCCTTTCTAGGCAAGATCCTCTAACTTCTCGTATAATATATATATATATATATATATATATATATATATAGATGTTGTAGTGTTTTAATATGTGATTGGGGATTATCAATTTTATGGTTTTCTAGCTCTTCCTCTCTCCTTTCCCTTAGTGGATTCAGTTGTCCGTTGTATTAGTTGTATTATTGTCTTTCGTCTCTTAGATTCTCAGTTTAAGAAATTTAAACCACACAACTCCACAAGGTTTGCGGGTGGGGCCTTGGCCTTGAGCTCCTCACCAGAAACCATTACAAAGATACAATTTCATTTTCCAAGGATAATAATTTATTAGGGATCAATTTTGGAGGGGTGTTACATACTCCTCCCCTTAAGTATAACACCATCCTCGGTGTTATACAGTTTGTCTTTCGCCTCATTTCACCATCTTTCGCTTGCTTTATTTTTGTGGCTTTGTCATATTCATATTTTTACGATTTTCGCAAGCTCTTTGCACTTATAACCTGCACATTGTACAACTCCTAAAATATTTTTCAGTATTCTTCATTATAACACAAGTACACAGAATCTCAAATCAATAAATTTTTATAATTCATCCTCATCCTTGAGGGAATATTTGCTTACTCTAGCATTCATAACATACACACATAAAGACATCCATTAGTATACAATACAAATCATTAATATTGGTCATATCATAACATAATCCTTCAACAACACTTGGTTGATCATTAAACTCTCCCATGAGTTTGTAATTTCAGCAGTTCCTCTGCTCTATACAGAACTCTTCCTCGAGTTATGTTCTTTTGAAACTCAACAAATCAAACTTTTTGCAAACATAATACTCTATGTAAACTCAAGAGAATAATTACATTGTCTCGCTCTGCAACTCATCATTAGCATTCCCCTCATCGAATCTTCTTGTGTAAAAATCACAAGGAAAAAATCTAGTGAGCCTCTTGCCCAATTTGATGGATTAAATTTGCCTAGGTATTTGGGTCAGTATAACATTCAAGGAGCCACATGCTCTCTTGCACTTCCATGGGGAACATGACCACAATTTGTAGGGAAGTTGCCTCCTGCAACTGCTAGTTAGTGAGTGCAAGATGCAGCCATTCTGCTTGAGTCTAGGAAATATTCTTTTCCCCTCAACCCTTCTCATTTGAGACTAGCAAATATTTACTTTTCCCCTCAACCCTTCTCGTTTGAGTCCAGGAAATATTTACTTTTCCCCTCAAACCTTCTCGTTTGAGTCCAAGAAATTTTACTTAGTAACGATCATTTATTATTTCTTCATTTATTATTTCTTGCAAGTCACGTGCAACATAATAGCAAAATATATTCACCTATTTGCTTATTTCGTTCTATCCATTTTGATGATCACACATCATTAATCATAGTTTTTCAATTGTGATTCCTAAAGTCCTGCAATCAAAATAAAATGTAAGAAATTCATTACTTACTCTTGAGCGTTTTTAGCTCAATTTTTATGATCAACATTCTTCTTTGATCATGTCATCAGTCATAATTAAGATCACCTTCTAAAATGTTAGTATATATATATATATATAAAGAAAATTTTATTTTCTTCAATTGATCAATCAATTGAACACCTTAGTTTCATAGTATTACACGCAGGTTGTCCATCCTCTTCAATTCATTCCGATGTATAAATGTAACTCTTCAATATCCTTTATGTGAGTCTAGGTCAAGTCTCCTAACAACTAAACATGTTAGTAGTATATTTTAAATATATAGATCCATTTTAAATTGAGACTTATCATCTAAAGATTCTCTTCTCAACAAACTTTAGATGTTAGAAGATCTCGGGTTTAATCAATCACAAAAAGAAGAGATTAGGATTCTTCTTTTCCTATAATTAAACACAATCCCTTAATTTGATAAACATTAGTCTTTGTTTAAAATAGTAAACCATAACAATCATAATGCTTTCTACTGGAATCATTTTAACTCCTATAAATACCGTTTGAAATTTTATACAAAAATACATCCTTAAATTTATACATAGATTAAGTAATAAAATAACGATTTCATATAATAGTCAACACATCAATTCATTAACATCCTTAACTTATAACCTAGTATGTCAAATTAAACTTTAATATACTTGGTCATCATAAATATATTTAAGCTTACGTCACATTAGATAAAAATCAATTACATTTATCACATAAGCATCATCCTAAAGTATGTAAAACATAACATCCACTAAATTGGAATATTGATATGATGTTAATAAAAGAAAAATTACATAGCCATTAAAAAGATTCCTCTTTGTTTACCCTTGAGATTACTAAATTTGAATGCAATTACTCATGATACATGAGACACATCTACGAAGTACAATTATAAATGATTAGCCCCTGATCATTAGGTGAAGAACATGACTAACGTAAATTATCTCTTCCCAAATAAGCATTTGACAAAAACATATAATTGTACATGAACAATAAACCATCAATAAACATACACAAAAGGAAGACACATATACATGTGGTTCACCCAAACGATCGCATCTTCTATTTTTTAACATCATGAAGGATTACATCCTGCAATGCCATGGTTGCCATATTGTCTTCCTCTTTCAAGTGCCTCTCCCAAGAGTCTCTCCAATCGAGAGCATTTCAAGTTATTTCATTACTAGAAACATAACTAAGATAGGGATCTACACTTCACTCAACCGAGTTCTTCCAAGCATTTAAAAGGGTGCTATGACCTAGATCTACTATTTTGTAACAAATATATATATATATATATCTCGACAATTCCTTACAATATATATATCTATCACTTTACAATTACAATATTAATATATAGATATAGCTTGACAATTCTTTTGTAACTATATATATATATATGTATACTTGACAATTAATATATATATAACTCGGCAATTCTTTTGTATCAAATATATATAACTTAACAGAATTCCTTTCCAAGCATTGGATGCATAGATCAGTATATAACCAAGGTCCCTACCCAGCATTCTAAACTAGCCACATTGTTTTACCTAAATCGGATGCATCCAACAGGACGAAATTTACACTTAACCACCCAAAAACTGAGTAACTCCATCTAAATCTTAGCAGCAAAATAAAAAGTAACTACCGAACTGATAGCATGATACTGGATTCGGTTACCATTACGAAATACCAAAATAACACCTAGATCCAAGCTGGATCAAATTCGTAGCATAAGACATAAATAGTTCAACAAACATAAACTGTTACCATGCATCAACGTTAGTATCCGCCCTGATCATATGATAGATAATATATAAAGATACATATATAGTAATCTCAACGAACTAAGAGAGGACTTGCGCCCTTCTCAATCCAGCTGCAACCAATGCTAATACATAGAAGAGGGGCGGATTTGTACAGATCTCGCTCTCCTCGGGAGGCCGCCCTTACCAGGAACACAAACGAACTGAGGAGAATAAAATATATAAACAAAAATAAGGTGAACAAGACAACTAAGAGAAGGTTTGCGCCCTTCTCAACCCAGCTGTATGCAATGTCAAAACACAGTAATACAAAAAATGGAGGGATCGGACGCTCCTTGAGCCGTCCTCTCCCACTACATCCCGTAAAACTATTGCAACCAACAACGCAGCCCTTACAAAGAAGGGTACCAAAACCATGTAACATTCGACCCGGATCTGGAATCGCTATTGGCATAAATAAAATATACACTCAGATAAAACGGAGACAGAGTAAGGCTTGCACTTACACTTCAAATCGGATACATAGATCGATCCAACACTAGATGCAAATAACGACTCCATTGAATAGTATGTACAGCGATTCAACTAAATACCAATGTATGCACATCGATCATTTTTTTCCAACAAGGTATGGGGATCACCCTCCTAAATCCATCGCCGAGATCACTTAATCTGAGCATGAGCTAGATCAACATGGTATGGGGATCTCCCTCCTAATCATCGCAGAGATTGCGTAATCTCTCAAGCAAAGTGATGCTAAATGGGTCGCTTCTCTTAAATAGATCTCTTCTCTGTCAAGCAATAGGTAAATGCATGAACTGCTTTCCTATCAAAAATATAATAGTGCCCCCTCGGATGTGAGAGTCACTCCCCATCCCTCCCATAACCTGGAGGCTGCGATCTCCTTATAACAACGAATGTTCTTCGAGGAGATCGCCCAACTCCACTTGGCGCACTTGGTGCTACGAGGAGTCGGTCTCACTCTTGTCACGGATAACTCTCCACTTGGTAGGATTGCTAAGTTAGTTGGTCGCTTTAAGAAGTCTTACTCTTAAGCTGTCGAAAACCCTTTTGTGGATTTAAAATCCAACAATCCTACCTAATACACTTTGTCTTTAATTCTTGCTACTGGGATAGCTAAAGACTTTACTGTTTATAAAATACGCTCTTATACTTACTTCTTGATAATTTAGCTTTGTGAGTACTCTACTATTCAAGTCGTTGGATGTGTACGTGCATTATAGGTTATGGTACAGATATGTTATCATAACACCTTATATGTTTTGTCCCAACCTATAATTACTAAAATATATAGATATACGTAACTAATCCAACACATAGCACTAAAACACATATATATATTAATCCAATATATTATCAAAACAAAATACATATATATATTATAAACTTCAATAACTCATGTTTACTAGGATAATGTCCTTTCTAGGCAAGATCCTTTATTTATATAAACTTCAATAACTCATGTTTACTAGGATAATATCCTTTCTAGGTAAGATCCTCTATTTATATAAACTTCAATAACTCATGTTTACTAGGATAAGCTTCTTTCTAGGCAAGATCCTCTATTTATCATGTTTATGATAAGAATCATAATCAACTACAATAATTTTGAAGTTGAAGTTCTATAATACTTCTCGTATAATATATATATATATAGATGTTGTAGGGTTTTAATATGTGATTGGGGATTATCAATTTTATGGTTTTCTGGTCCTTCTTCTCTCCTTGCCCTTAGTGGATTCAGTTGTTCATTGTATTAGTTGTATTATTGTCTTTCCGACCTTGGCCTTGAGCTCCTCACCAGAAACCGTTACAAAGATACAATTACATTTTCCAAGGATAATAATTTATTAAGGATCAATTTTGGAAGGGTGTTACAAAAAATTGTTTAGTTCAGAACAATCACATTGATATATTTTTATATGTTAATTTTCTTTTAAAAAAGGTGTCATTGTCTAATTTTGAAAATACTTGTATAAATCAATTTTACCCATAACTTTTTACTATATTCGAATCCTTTTCTCTCAAATCTTTTATATATGGTATATCCATAAAATATATTTACACATCTTTTATATATTTTATATCCATAAAATATATGTACACAAGAAAAAGTTACTACCCTGTATAAAACAAAAAAAAATCGAAATAAATTTATAAGATATCACAATTTGTAAATTAATGGATTTTATCAACTAATCTATTCATGGTATTATGTTAACCAATTGATTAATCAAATTATTATAAAACTTACAATTTAGTGATTGCAATTCAAGCTAATCAATTAGCACACACTCCGGCCGTTTCTAATTATGCATGATACACAAATTTGGAAATAACAACTTTTTCGTGCTTCTTGAATTAAAGTTTATTAGATTGAAGGGTGGAGTACTTGGTCTCTTTACCATTTTCTTAAGGGTACTTGTTCACTTCTATCTTCATTCCATTACAAAGATGTTTATGCCATTATCTAACAAAAGTATATTACGATTTTTCTGTAATTTATTAATAATAATAAATAGAAGAAAAATTAATTATTTATAAAATTAATAATTAAATTAATATAATTATCATATTATCATAAATATAATTTGAAATTTGAATTTAAAAAAAAATAAAATAAAAAATCCAAATGTTTTTGAATTAATATTTTATTAAAAATAAGATTACTTTATTCTTCCATACCTTTTTTATCCTTTTTATCTGCAAAACAAATTTCATTAAAAAATCAATTAATGAAAAACATTATTTTTTAATATTGAGGAAATTTAGAAATTCCACATTTAGATTGACCGTTGACATACCATCCATTCCATGTACCTACATCCCTTACTCTAGTGAAAATCCAAGTATAAACTAGAGCAGAGAGCACTTCGTTAGGCCCAAGTATGTAATTATTGCCAAACATACTCAAAAGAAATTGAAAATCCAAAAGCTTGTAAACTCTATAAACAAAGCATATTATATATTAAATGGATACATATTTTATAAGGTGTTTTAATTAAACTCGTATACAACTATGTAGTTATCATATAGGTTATTATATGCATGATCATAGAGGTTGTTGTAGTTTTTCTCATCATTCTAAATTTTAAATATGTTTTAAAGAATTATATAAATTTAAGAATATTATTTATTTATAATATATGTTTATTAAGTGTAAATAGTATTATACTATAATTAAATATTATTATAATTGTTTTAAATATGTTTTAAAGAATTATATAAATTTAAGAATATTATTTATTTATAATATATGTTTATTAAGTGTAAATAGTATTATACTATAATTAAATATTATTATAATTGTTTTAAGTTAAAATTTTAAATATATTTTAAAATATGTATATAATTTTAATATATTTTTATTAAAATTATAATAAAAAATCATTATAAAATTTTAAAAATTAAATGGTAAAATAAAAATTTTAAGAATTATTTTTTTAAGAATTAATTTTATTAAAAAATTATAAAGAAAAATTTGTAAAAACCAATTTATTTTAATTGGATTAGCATTATAGTCGTAAGATTCAAATACAAACGTGATTATGAATATGATTTAATATCAACAACAAAATAGAAGATAGTATATTCTAAAATAGTATAAAATTAATTATTATTGAAATTACTTAATGCTGGGCAATTGGGGATTTCAACATGTGTTTTTTAAATTGGTTCAGACCTTGCAAAAAATACTTTTTTCTGGCTGTTTGCATACCCTCGGCAATTTGGCATGCCAGAAATTGTGCTATTTTTCGAAACTCTTCACCTGATTACATCCATTGTAGCTTGACTGCACTTAAAATGTATAACTCTTGCAAGGTGGATGAGGTGATGTTGAAAACAGACAGAGTTAGTATCTTTAATCTAAATGTGGATCGACCTGTACTGTTCTTTGATGGTGCTTCTCAAGCAGGTATTTGTGCTATAGGAGGTGTTATTTATCTGAATGATTCACATTTTTATACCATCAAGCTCAACTGTGGAAAGGGATCAAATATGAAGGCGGAATTAATTGCACTTTGGTGTGTATTAAAGGTAGCCAACATCTTTGGATTGAGCAACATAAAGGTATATGGTGACTCTCGGGTCACCATCAAATGGGCTGAGGGCAAATTCAAGCTCAATGTTTTAAATCTGAGGCATTGGGCCACCAGGACGCTATTTGAAATCCATAAACAGCAGAACATCATGTTTGAACATATATATCGTGAACATAACTGTATAGCGGACAAGCTCTCCAAGCAAGCACTTGATGGAAGCGAAGGCCACTTGATCTGGGAGGAATGGTGTGAGGGAAATATCCTGGATTGTGGATCTATTTATTTCTACGAATAAGCTCTATGCTTGGTAAAGTTTGTTGAGAATGTTCTTTTTTGATATATCCTGTAGGGGATAGAATCATCACATGTACTGTCAGACCTATGAAGATATCATCTTTGGTCTTTTTCGAAGGATCCATCTGATTGGATCAGGAACATATTTTGTACTATTTGATTCAGTTCTGAATATCAATAGTAGCCTTTTTTTTCCCTGGAAAAAATATTAAATTTAAAAATTAGAAAAACCATTTATTTATTAAATATTTATTATTTAATTTATAATTTTTATATTAATTTATTTATATTTAAAATTTAAAACATCATATTCAGTATCTTATCAAATATTAATTTGAATACAACTAAAACCATAGTAGCATAATTTTAATAGGAATACTTAAAAAATCTAGTATCAATAAAATCTCAACAATTATGATTAGTGAGAGATTACAGCAAGTTGTTAATAATTATATTTTAATAAGAAAATATGAAATTAAATAATGTTTCCATTTTTAATGTTTAAATAATTAAAATTAAAAAAATGATTTTCAAAATGTAATTATGAACTACTAAAATTTGGTATCCTTATTATACGTGCACCAAATTTATTTCCAATTTCAATATAAAAATACTAATAAAACCTTATTATATACTACTATAATCATTATATTCCAATTATAAAAACTATTATAATCAAATCTTACAACTATACCTAGAGATACCGAAATATGTAAATTGCTGCATCAGACATATAAACTAGGTATGTAAATTGCTACATCATACATAGAAACTTAGATTAGGAAAATGCAAACCAGGGATGAAATTAGGAGAAATGAAAGTGAAACGTGTATATTAAGAAAAAACAATAAAACACTAATTCGAAGCCTCCAGCAAGTTCGTCGTTCAAAATGATTCAACCACAAAATATATGATATAAGCGGTCCTCTATTACATTCTTTACTATCAGATTATTATTATATGAATTGTCACTCAATCCGTTGCATCGTCCCCGGAGGTAGAACCCATCTCTGCGTTGACGGTGGAAACAGAAGCAATGTCCATCTCTGCTGCATTGCTCAAGATCCACGTATGACCTGCATCAATAATATTTCATTACGTTCACTCACTAATTTATTCCAATCCCACAAAGAACTTCCGAATTCCAAGTCACAAAACTAATTTTGCAAAATTGAAAGCAAATCATAACCCACTCACTCAGAATTTGATCGCAAGAAAGTCGTTGGTTGAAGCCCTTCTCCAACATTCCAAGAACGAGTTCCTTTGCAGATTGGGATATGGAGGTCCATTGACCAGTACTGAGATCTGGCTCTGTATTCTGTATTTTCTGGTACATGGTCTTGGGGTCTTCAGTCTCCACATCAAAAGGTTTATTCCCACAGAGAAGAACATACAACACAACTCCGGCGCTCCATATGTCAACCTTGTACGAGTAGCCATTGCCGCTCAGCATCTCTGGAGCAGAAAATCCCAATGTCCCCACGTTTTCTTTGATTACAGGTGCATTAACTGTTCAAGAATAAAAATTAATCCGTCACTATCAAGATATTATAAATTAAGTCCGATTCGATTTGGCTAATTGGCCGTGTTTTGAACTGCATGGAAGAAATCTCTCTCGATGTTTCTTCAATTATCCAGACTTTATATCGATTTTATATCAAGATCGATCACGTGCCAAAAAGATGGCCGAAAGATTAAAATACGAAAAAGATAGTTTACAAGCTAATCTTGAAAATTATTTTACCAACTTACATGGTGGAACCAGAATTGATCGATCGAAGTTTCCGAGTTTAACAACCCATGATGAGCCGGAGTTTTCAGTCTCTGATATAAAGATGCTGGATGGCTTTACGTCTCTATGAATAATTCTCTGCAAATGGCAGTACCGAAGAGCTTCCACGATACATTTCATTATTCTGGCGGCTTCCGTCTCTGAACGGATGCCATTTCTTTCAAGAAAGCGCTGGAGATCTCCCCCTTCGCAGAGCTCGGAAATCATGTAGAGATTCTTTGAACAGATATTCCGGTCCAGCCGCTGCACCCAGTAGCAGTCACTGACCTCCAAGATCCCTGGCTGCTTGCCGGATAAGAAGTTTTCGAATAAACCCATCTCATCACATGCATTCTTGGTAATGGGCATCTTTTACAGGCGAGTGGTTCTCCGGTTGACCTGCGAACGCACTTATATACCACACCCAAGCGTCCTTTACCAATCTCCTCCCCAAATGCATAATTCGTCTCCACATGAACTTCGGCAACGTGGTCAGATCCCTCGGCATCCCCTTCATCACGTGGTCTGTAACAACGGAAAAAAAATAACTGTATCGCACGCAGCATGGTTTGAAGGTAGGAATTATTGGCAATACTAATTTAACTCCACAATTGGTCGACACGAAGGTGGATGATATGTCCGAATTCTAAAACTGTGGCACTGATATTTCACTGCTTTCCCTGCTTCCGATAGAAATGTGATTTGCGGACGATAACTGAAAGCGCATGGAGGCATTATATATGTGTCCTTCAACCGACCTTGTTATATTTCAAGATTAGTTTCCTTGCATTATCAAACATACTTACACCTATCTCTTTTAGTATATAATAATTACTAAATAAAAACTTGCAATGAAAGTTTGTTAAGTTTGTTGGACATTGTTGTAAAACTTAGTTTAGGGTTTTGGATGTTATAATATTGTATTGAAAAAAAAGATAATACAATGATATAGAGAGTGAAGAAAATTTATCAATGTTGGTTTTCCCTTTTTTAAGGTTGAGGGTAAAGCACTATATCAAGTGTATGAGAGTCATTATTAAATTGTATTGTTGTGTTTTAGATTCTGTTTGTCATTGTTTTTTTTAACACTTGTTTATCAAAGTTCTTTACATTTTTCCATGCTTCAAAAACTATGTGAGGTAGAATTCCTCAATGAACTTTCACATGTACTAATCCATTATATTTCTAAGTCAAAGGATGTGGATTGGTTAATTTAAAGACATAGTAGAAAAGAAATGAGTTCTTATTATGCCCACTTGGAAATGGAGTATTATTTTCTCAGAAACCTCTTTTATTCTTCCCTTTTAGTGGAATCATAACTCTCACATTCTCTTTGTATTCATTTTAAACTATTATATATTATATTCCGATACCAATATTCAAATATTTTTAGTTCATCATGGTAAGCCTACCATATGGTCCATAGAAATATATTTACAACATTTCCATGTCTACCTATTTACTAGTTAATTTTGAACTCCACATTAAAAATCTATACAAACATATTTACATTTTTTTTTAATTCACATGGCCCAACTTCCATTATTATACCTACACATTTATAATTATGCATAAAAAGATCCAATACATTATAAAGTCAAAACTAAGATATTATAAGTATAAATATAACCCTTTCAAATCATCATAAAAATTAAATATAATTATTTTATTTTATTTTAATAATAAATTATGATTACTAATAAAAAAAATCAAATATAAGAAACTAGAGTAGAACGATCAACATATCATTGATGAACCATCTCAGGCTCAATGTAACAAATAATACCCCGACGCTAGATTTTGAACTATTATTGAATGAAAAATGAAAGCTGAGCTGTTAGGATTTCCAGTGTGAAAGTAGATTACTTTAATGCTTCAATCTTGAAGTGGTTTTTTTTGGAGAGGACTTTGAGCACGTGCTTCATATTGTGGTTAAAATGTTGTATTTGTATTTATATTTCATTATTATGGTAATATAAATTAATATAAAATAATTAGTTTATTTATTAAGAAAAATTATTAATAATAATGAAATAAATTTTTATTAAAAAAAAAATTAATAATTAATTAGAAAAAATATTAATAATAATGAAATAAATTTTTATTAAAAAAATTAATAATTAATTAAAAATACTAATAATTAATTAATATAAATAATTTATTTATTATTAAAAAAATATTAATAATTATAGAAGTAATAATAATATATGATGATGATAATATCATAAGATTTATAATATAAAATAAATTAATTTAATAATTATTCATTTGCTTTTTATGATGGTTAATCATTTATGAAAATTGTTGTTATTACAAATTTTATGATATTGGATAAATGTTTTTTTTTAGTGAAACGATTGAGATTTTGATTATATATAAAAACGAGGATTACATAGTGTAGATGGCAGATTGCTCGCATGAAATAGTAGTATCCATTGCTTCCTGGTCATCTTTTACATGCTTACAGCTGATATGATGTCTTTCAAAAATATTAAAACTACAGACCTTGACAAACTGTCCAAGAAGGATAGAACATAAAATAAAAACATAACTGTAATACTACCTTCTACAAATAACTGAGTGATGAAGCTTTCCAGAATAATGCCAAGACTTTGATGAGCATTCATCTTACGAATTTCATTGGAACCTTGAGAAGAAAACAAACAAACAACAATATAAACATAGCAAAACAAAAAAGGAGAACCAACGACGGGCTGCTACTGGAGACCATTGTTCATGACATCACCTTCAGAGCCTCCTGTCCCATTATTATCTACGCTGAGGTCAACGAAATTTCCGACTTCATCATGTATTGTTTCAGTTTATCCATTTTCTTGCCTAAGATTGCCATTTCACTGCTCGAAGCAGCAGATTTGTGAGCTTTGTGAGGGTCTCTTCTAAATGTTTCTACCTTCTCTTCCACCTTGATGCTCTGGATTTTTACCTCTGAATGCATTGCTTGTGCCAAAGTGTATAGATGAGACATAACCTTTTAAACTCCAAGTTATCATTACGAATCAGGTGTACTTGTCCCTCCAATTCCTGCATCTCTTTCACCGTTTCTATTTCATTCCTTGTGAGGCAGGGCTTTAAATCCTAGCCCTGAATTCTTCTAGACCCTTCATGCCTACGATTGTCAGGCACATGAATGCAAGTAGGATTATCGAAGGGCCTCAATTTCGAGCCCTGAATTCTTCTGTAACCCTCATGCCTGCGACTGCTAGGCCCATGACTACAAACAGGAGTATCGACCGAACTGTCCAGTGCCTCATCCACCATCGGGATGGCCCAACAAGCACCATTCTAGCTTCTGATAGCCTTGCTGCACTGAATACATTTCAGATAAACCCCTGCCCCCTTCCTACAAATGCCCGGAGAAATGGTGCTCCATTCTTATAAACGAAACCAGGTTGGAGGTGAGAGCCAACAACTTCCAGGTGGAGGAGAAACGAAAACCATAAAGGAGGTGAATGCGGGCAAGTTCCATCCCGCCCTGACTTAAACCATTCCCCAAAGTTCGCGTGTCGGGAAACTGGAAATTCAACCGGCCTTCATTAATGCAGGGATGAGTGGAGATCCTGTGGAGATTAAGCTAGCCATTAATAAGCATGGTTGGGTTTCCAAGGATAAAAAATTTGAAAGTTCTATAGTTTGATTTTGTTGTTAGGTGAGGCCTCCAAGTTTGAGAGTGAGGAGCCAAGGTTCTATGATGAAACCTTGGGCTATGGAATCCACACATTATCGTAGATGGAATTGTCATAATCCAATGAGCCATAAGGAAGCCCGACACCTTTATTAGCCATAGCATATGCATGCCCATTTAAGCCTCTCAAAACATGTAGAAATAATACTTCATTGAATTTTTTGATGATGCTAAAGATTAGTTGATGCATCTTAGAGGAGGGGTTCTTCCGTTTGGAGATTAAGTTTTTTGGATTCCCTTATGACGATTAGCGAGTCTCCAATAACTGTTAAGTTCTCGATACCCAGTTTTATGGCTACCTCCAAACCTTTGATGAGACCAAGGCACTCTACGCCATTATTGGTATTTCTTCGAATACCCCTAGTGAATTCACTCTGCTTGTTCCCCAAGGAGTCGAAAATTTCTCCCCCCGTGCCTGCCAACCCTGGATTTCCTTTCGAGGAACTGTCAAAGAAGAGAGTGTTGCAGCCCAACTTGGCCCACTAATTTTGAAAATCATCTTATTCATACGCAGCTGCCAGGCCAATGGTCTCAGCAAGTTTTGGGGTTTTGTCCAGTGTTGAGGTGGGATTGACGTGAGAAAGTCTATCATCCAAATCCTTTCTTCCACAATCATAGGTTCCTGATGAATTCTTTGAAATCCTCATGTGGATAGAGTTTCAATCCAAAGGGCCTTCGCTGAGGAGAAGACCTTCCTGGGGCTCGAGGGAGTGTCTTCAAAGATCTCTTTGTTTCTGGCCGTCCATATTTTCCAGCAGATGAATCTAGGAAAAGATTCCTAGGCTCTAGAAAAGTCTAGTTTCCTATGAAGGGAGCCTTGGTAATAATCTTTCCAGCATTTGAATAAATCATTCCAATTAGTCAGCATCACAATGATGATGTTCAGACTATTGAAGGCATATTTCCAAACTTCCAGAGAGAATTTACATTCCAGGAAAATGTGCTCCATATTTTCCTCCAACTCCTTACAGAGAGTATAGCGGTGGGGGCCTTCAATCCCACACTTCCTCAGGTTCTCTGTTGTTAAGATTTTTCGATGTGCCAGGATCCAGAAGAAGACATTCACTTTAGGTAACCCATCCTTACACCAAATTTTGGCCCATTTGGCATCTCTTTTGACTCTATCCTTGTTATTGTAGACATTATAGTAACCTTCTTTCACTGCGTAATTTCCTGTCTTTCCCCAGCCCCTCATGTCTTTAAGATGTTTGTTGGTGGGACTCTACTCATGAAGCAAAGAAAGGAGGGCACCGTAGTCCGGCTGCAGCTTATCAGGGAGTTCCAGGTTCTTCCATCTGACCCATCTGCCACTAGAGGTCGAATAGAGTGTGGATGTTATTATGATCAAGCCAATCCGTGAGCTCTCTTAACTCATTCCAGAATCTAGCAGGGGAGTTGAGCCCAAGGTTATCATACCAAATCTTGATGTGTTTTCCATTTCCTGCAGTCCAAAGAATTTTCTCCTGAATGATGGGAGCTGCCTTTTTGCAGAGGTCCCAAATACGACTCCCTTTTTTCCATATTTAGGTTTTCAATGTAACGGCTTCCGTTGCCCGTCATATATTTTTCCGAAGCACTTTTTTCCACCAGGCGTCTTTGTCTGTTGCAATTCTCCGCAAGATTTTTGCTCTGAGAGAAAGATTCATGATGAAAGGGTCTTTAACTCCTGCATTGCCACAATTCTTCGGGCTACAAACCGTGTCCCAATTTATCAAGTGAAATTTCCTGGTGTTACCTACCTTGCCACCTTACCAAAGGAACTTGCGAATTTCTCTGCTAATTTCCTGAATGATTTGGCATGGAGCTAAGGAAATCGAATAGATGTAGATCGGGTATGCAGACAAAACAGACTTAATCAAGGTGAATTTCCCGGCATGGTTTATCCATCTAAACCCCCAGGAAGAGATTTTCTTTTTGATTTTATCAATTGATTTTTTCCAATCTGACTTCTTCTTTTTTTCCTTTGAAGATGGGAATTCCCAGATAGTTGAAGGAATTCCAGTTTGTGATGCCTTCAAACCCAAGGATCCTTGATATCCTAGCCATTACACCAGGTGGGAAATTCCACCCACACACCTTAGATTTGAGGTCGTTTACTTTGCCATCTGAGGCATCAAGAAAGGTATTTAGGGCTCGTTTGAACCAGTCAACAATGATAATGGGCGTGCTCCCCAGTAGTATGGTATCATCAACAAATTGGGCATTATTTGCAGCACAAACCCCTCTAGCAATTTTCAGGCCTTTTAAATCGCTCGTAACCTTAAGGTGTTGAAGAATTCGACTCAAAGTGTGAGCAACCAAAATGTAAAGGAAGGGGGAGTGAGGGAAACCTTGTCGGATTCCCCGAGAAGCTTGAAAGAACGAGGTTGGTCAGCCATTGACCAGAGGGGCAATCCAAGGACTGTTGATGCACGCCTTGATCCATCTAACAAATTTTTTAGAGAAGCCAAACTTTTCCATTATTTCGAACAAGAAGAAATGATTGACTCTATCAAAAGCATTTTCCATGTCGAGTTTAATTGCCATACCTTGCTGCTTGCGTTCCAGACTGGAGTGAATGGCTTCCTGGACTATAATGATATTGTCAAGAATTTGTCTTCCAATGATGAAGCCTCGTTAAGTCTCAGAGATTATTTTCCCCATAACTTTCTCCATTCTGGTAACCAAGATTTTTGCTAGAATATTGAAGAGGCTTTGCAGAGTGATATAGGCCTGAAAGGATCGACAAACAAAGGATTCTTATCTTTAGGGATCATGGCTAAGAATGAGGAATTTGTAGCCCCCCCGATCTTATCCTTCTTCTACGTCCAATTCAACATTTTCTTGAGATCATCCTTAATAATATCCCAAGTTGCTCTATAGAAATGTATGGTGAAACCATCCGGCCCTGGAGCTTTATCAGTGAGTAGGGCCCAAATGGCTTCCTTGATTTCAAACTCCAAAATAGGATTAGAGGGCTCTATGTTTTCATTGTCAGAGATGAGAGACATAATATTTGATAAGAGATCAGCCTGAGCCAGGGGATCAGCCTCGTTTTTTTCCATATAGAGCTCTTGAAAGTGTTGAAAAATATGGCCTTTAATTTCTTCATGATCGAGAATTTTAGAACCATCAGATCCTCTAAGTTCTTTAATCATATTATGGTTGAGTCTTGCTTTGGTTTGCTTGTGGAAATAGGTCATATTGTTGTCCCCCCCTTTGAGCCACAGTTTTCTTGACTTAATACTCCATTCCTCCTCTTCTTTGAGTGTTGCATTGAGGATTTTCCTATTCATCTCATACTCCTGACTGATGAGAGATGCGTTGATGACTGCTCTTTCCATAACGGACTGTAGAGCAGCGAGATCAAATTGAAGTTGGAATCCAATTTATCCCAACTCTTTAAAGCATACCGAGCATTTCTGAGTTTACTCTCCCATATATAGTTGGGGGAACCAAAACACGGTATATTCCTAGTCGAACGGATTAGAGCCAAGGCTTTGTCTTGTAACCATGAAGAGTTCAAACAGAATGGGATAGGGCCAAGGTTGGCAGGAAAGGATAAAGAGAGAGAAATGGGTTTATGATATGAGATGGATGAGGTTATAGAAAAGGAGGCAGGAATAAGATTTTTTTGCAGAAAGGATGAACTGACAAGGAAACGATCTAGCCTGGCCGCAATGTGACCCACTCCCACTCATCTATTGTTCCAAGTGAACTTACTGTTCTTAAGGGGAGGATCCAGTAAGTCAAGGCCTGAAAGAAGGTCTTCAAGATTTTCTCCAAATGGGTCTCTAACTCTGGAGCCACCACGCTTCTCAACCTAGGATTTTGTAGTATTAAAATCACCGGCAAGGATGAGTTCCTTGTCTTTCACAATGTCTTTTAAGGAGGAGAGGTTATGCCAAAAGGTTTTCTTATCATTATAGTGAGTAGGCCCATAGACATTACAAACATAATAGATAGCAAGGTCATCATTGCTATAAAATTAATTTAGGATCCAGTCTTGACATTCTTTAACAACTTTGAAGGAGTACTTACTAGAAAAGAGAGTCATGATACCCCCATATGCACCTCTGGAGTTGATCGCATTGCCATGGCAATCTTTCGAAAAGAGATGTGAAAGCACCATAACCTCCACATCGCTCATTTTTGTCTCTTGAATCAGTAGGATATCTGGTCTTTCGAAGTTTACAATATCTTTCATTTCTTTAACTCTGTTGGATCCCCCCAGACCTCTACATTTCCAAGAGACAAGTTTCATTACGTTTTCCCCTATTGCGGGCCTGCTCAAACCCTACCTTCTGGCTTGCCTGATTTTTTAGAGGATTGAAGCTGCTTTGTTTCCTATAGGCTTCGTTGTCTTCCTAATTCCATTTCTCTTTCTGCTTCTTGTTCTCGGTGATATCTTAGGGATTTTATGCCTCTAGTATTTGTGGGAGGCCCCGAATCGAGATCTTGGGACCCTTTTGAAGAATATTCAGGGGAGACAGTAAAGGGGCATACCTTGCTTTGCTTAACCATCTCGGCCCATGATCCAGGAGGAGGGGAGATTTTCTGCACAGGCTCAGATCTGATTGCTTCGATGGAGGAAGGAGTGCTAATGGAGACTAAGGCTTCATTTTTCTCAGGGTTTGCTTCAGTTGTTGGAATATCAAATTCAGTTATCTCACCTTCTTCGATATTCAGGGCTGCGAATTGGTTGTTTGTTGGGGCTTCCTTTTCTGCTTGGATATGCTCTGCTTCTGGAACGTATTGTAGCCTTTTTGGATCTGGGTTATGGGCAGGAATTCTCTTTCCTTTCTTCACCTATTGCCACTCTTCTTGCAAATTTTTAGTGGACTCGTTTGTTGCTTTGGGGCGGTTTTTGACAAAGTGACCATATTTGTGGCACTTTTTGCATTTGAAGGGAAACTTTTCATAGTCAACTTTCTAATCATATTCCCATCCATCCATGCAGAGGCTTACAAACTCCGGAAGACCCTTCTCCAGATCCACCTCCACGCAGATTCTAGCACAGGAGAAGAGAGGTCCTTTTGGCTCAACTTTTTTTATATACTTCTCGAGGGAGTTCCTGATTGCCTGAAGGGATTCGTCGTTCCAGCAGTGCAGAGGAAGATGAAGCAGTCGGACCCAAACTGAAACGGTAGAGGGCACATCCTTCTCCGGGTCAAAAGATAAACTCCAGCGGTTTAGGTAAAGCCCCCTAGGGCCCATGAAGTAAGGTCTTCTTCGAAAAATAAGGTATCTATCTTCTTTGACTTCAAACAAAAACATGAAATACCCTTTGCCGCAGAAACAATGTTGAATGCCCCTCGAAATCAATGGCATCTAGTTTTTTTTATCCAAGTTTCCATGGTCTTAGGCGACAGCCAGATCCCAGTGAGCTAACCAATCAACCCTCTATCACTCAAAGCAAGTGCCTTCAATTTTCAAGTAGCCGACTTGATCTGGATCTTGGGAGCATCCGAATGTTTGACGAAACCATCACCTCAAGAAGACACAGAAGGAGGAGTGAGGGGAGTAGAGTTCACCAATGCTTTGAAGGCCGCATCCAGAAACCTCTTGTGTTCCTCTAGGATAGGATCTGGAGGGGGATCCATTCCCAAGCCGTAGAGGCCATATGGGAAACCCTAACCAGGGAAAACGTGCAAGGCGAGGGCTACGACAGCAGAGGGCCATTTTTCTTCATATTGATTTGTTATACATAATATGATATTGGATAAATGTTTCTCTAAGAAAAAGTATACTTTAATTTTAATTTTATTTATTCTATAATTTTTTATAAATTCTCTAAGAAAAAGTATACTTTTATTTATTTTATAATTTCTTATTTTAATGTTTATCTAAGAAAAAGTATACTATATTTTATCATGAACCTTATAATAATTAATTTTTTTAATTATAATATTTATTTTCTATTTAAGTGAGTTTTGATTTTATAACTTGGAACATCTTATAACTTGGAACTATACTTCATTTTAACATGTTGAGAGAAGGACTTGGACCAACGACTTTCTTGGGATGAAATTCTGACTGAGTGGGTTATGATTTGCTTCGAATTTTGCAAAATTAGTTTTGTGAATTGGAATTCAGAAGTTCTTTGTGCGATTGGTTTGATTTGGTTAAGTAGTATTAAATGTATGAAAATTAATGTTATGTTTTATCTTATATAATGGAGGATCGCTTATATAATATATTTTTGGCTTGAATAATATATAATATTATATTTTTTGCTTGAATAATATTTTTTTGCAAAATTAATGGAGGATCGCTTATATAATATATTTTTTGCTTGAATCATTTTGAACGACGAACTTGCTGGAGGCTTCGAACTGTTTTATTGTTTTATCTTATTTGTTTTCATTTCTCCTAATTTCATCTCTGGTTGGCTTTTTCCATATCTAACTTTCTAACTTTCCATGTATATTTCGGTATATTTGTAAGATTTAGTTAAATAATCTTCAATGTATGAAAAATAATGTTATGTTAAATTATGCATATGATATAGTAAGTTTAATATACGTTTTAATTGGTTTTCGTTTTGATGATACTTTAAATTTTTTATATAAAAAAATTAATAATTTATAAAAAAATTAATTTTAAAATAGAAAAATAATAAATGAAATGTTTTTATCTTTTAATTTTTAAATCTATTTTTTTCTAAAATTTAAAATTTAAAATACATTATTGATTGTCATTTTTATAATAATTATATTTTAAAATATTTTCAACAAATTTCCTTGCCATTGTATCAACAAGTAAATAATCATTTTATCCTTCATACTCAACTAAAAAAATAAGAAAAATAAACATTATAGATTAATTATTTATGAATACTAATAGCATATAATTACTAAAATGATTATGGGTTGGTGGACTTACTGAAAAACAGAAATCCAATCATTAAATTGATTTTTTGGAGGTACCTACAACTTTTATTTATGGAAAATAAGTATAACTCCCCCAAAATGGAGTTCTTCTAAGATTAGTATGTTATTTTTTCTCTAAAACATAATGCATATGTTCGCCTTAGGTTGGTGTTCTTGTGCACCGCTATTTTTCCAAAAAAGATAGAGTTAATTTTATATATATTTTAAATTAAGGAAGTGAACGAAGCCCTAAAATCACCCTACTATGAGGATCTTAACCTACTCACTCAACTATCTTTTTTTTTAGTGTGTAGGTTTTTGTTTGTACTTGTGTGGGTTCATACCCATTTTCAAAATAGTTGAGCCAATCAAAAGTTATAGCGAAAATAAAATACCTATGTTTTTTTAAAATTTGACATATGTGCAAATAAAAATAAAAATAAAATTATTTTATTTATCAAAAAAATATATATTTACAATCTACACATAGAGCTCTATAAGTCTGTGCAGTTTCATTCGAAATGAACACTTGGAGCATATGTAAAATCAATGTTGAAGAGATGAAGAAATGGTTGTTTTTTGGTTTATGCAGTCCAAACCAAGAGGTTTGTCAATCCGAACCTAAAACCAAAGTGACCAACTCATCCACCACGTAGATGAAGAGAGGCTATCTCGCCTTTTTGTTTTAATTTGTAGGAATGCGCACATGTTAATAGTGCGCACGCAATAACAAAATACGCACACATTAATAATCTGCATGCACGCGTGCATTATCAAGACGTGTGCACACTTTTATTACATGTAAATATGCATTTACTATTTTTACCATAACTTTTGATCCACAACTCATATTTTGATGCTCCTTATATCGTTGGAAAGGTATTTATTAGCTCTACAAATTTAATGTGTTAGGTTTACTATGATTGATCACCATTTTTATGTTATTTTTAAAATAATATTATGAATCTTTTGACCAATAGAATAAAATGAATCTATGTTTTTCTTACATAAGAACATGCCTTAATTTTTGTTGCCATAAAATTTTATTGGGAACTCGTATTTTGATTCTCCTTATAGAGGTGGAAATGTATCTCTCTCTTTGTATTTCTCTCTCTCACTCTCTCTACATTAATTTATATCTTTCCCTACCTCAGTCCTTCCCTTCGTCCATCCCTCTACCTTTATATCTCCATGCTTCCCTCCCTCTCTTTCTCTTCCCATCATTTTCTCTCTCTCTCTCTCTCTCTCAATCCAACTCTTTCTCACCCTCCCACTCTCTCCCTCTCTTTCCATCCCTCTCTCCATATTTCTCCCACCTTCTCTCACACTCCCGCTCTCTCCCTCCCTCCCCTTCTCTAAAACTCACCCACCTTTCATCCACCCCCTCTATTTATCTATCAATCTATATAAACCCATAACCCTCTCTCTCTCTCTCTCTCAACCCCTAACCCTAAATCTCGCTCTCTCTAAACCCCTAACCCCCAATATATCTCTCTCTAAGCCCCTAATCCCAAATATCTCTCTCTCTCTCTCTCTCTCTAAACCCCTAACCACCAATCTCTCTCTCTCTTTCTCAACCCCTAACTACTAATATCTACCCCTCCCTCGCCATTCTCTCTCTCTCTTTCTCTCTCTCTCTCTCTCTCTCTCTCTCTCAACCCCTAACCACTGATCTCTCTCTTTCTATCTCCATCTCTCTCTTTGTAAACCCCTAACCTCCAATCTCTCTCTCTCTCTCTCTCTTTAAACCCAAAACACCCAATCTCTCTCTCTCTCTCTCTAAACCCCAAACACCCAATCTCTCTCTCTCTCTCTCTCTCTCTCTCTCTCTCTCTATTTAAACTCCTAACCCCCAATATCTCTTTCTCTCTAAACTCATAACCTCCAATCTCTCTCTCTCTCTCTCTAAGCCCATAACCTTCAATCTCTCTCTCTCTCTCTGTATATATATATAAACCCCTATTCCCTCTCTCTAAACCCATAACCCCTAATATATCTCCCTCTCTCTCTAAATCCTTAACCCCCACCCTCTCTCTAAACCCCTAACCCCAAATCTCTCTCTAATCCCCTATCCCACATTCTCTCTCTCTCTCTCTCTCTCTCTCTCTCTCTCTCTCTCTTTAATATCCTAACCTCCATTCTCTCTCTCTAAACCCCTAACCTCCAATCAATCTCTCTCTCTCTCTATATCTCTCTGTATTTCTCCCACCTCTTCTCACACTCCCTCTCTCTTCCTCCCTCCCTTTCTTTTGAAGTCACCCACCTTTCATGCCCCCCCCCTCTCTCTCTCACACACACACACAAACTCTCTTCCTCTCTCTCTCTCTCTCTCTCACACACACACCCCCTGTAACATCCCACTTTTTAGATCCCTATAAATCTTATTGTAACTATGTAATGTTCTCTGGTGAGGAGCTCAAGGCCTAGGCCCCACCAGAGAATCTTGTGGTATGATTGTGTATTCTCAAGTTGTTATAATGGATTAATAGACTAAGAGATCTTAATGCAACCATAACGGCATGGAAAATGAAAAAAAACACTAGGGGGAGAGCTTGACCACTAAGTGGAAGATGAATAATGAAGAGGGTCATTCCAATGTTTCGATAACTATAGAGAAAGTAACAGATCGCTTAAGTGAGGAAGTCATGACCCTAGGACGAGGGTATTGACTATTCGTCGCACGCTAATAGTTATCTCCGACAACCTATCAATGGCCATAAAACTATACCTACAGTCGTAAAGGCTTAATTCTAACACTACATGCATAAGGTCTAAAGCCTCGAATACTGCTCCAATTAAAGAAGTCGTGATTAAAGCTAATACTCAAGTAACGACTAGTCAAATTGGACACCTAGGACCCACTTAGTGAGTGGAAATATAATTACCACTGGGAGTCTAAAAAGAATAGGGACATCAAGTAGACATCACCTAAAATATATACATAATTGTATATATATATATATATAAGATAGAATTAACTAATGTTAATACTTGTGTGATTGTAAATAGTTGTGATAACTATTAAGTCCAACAAATAGTTGTGTTAAACTATTAATGATATTAGGCGGATATTAAGTATGTTATATATGTGTTATACATATATGAAAGTTTAACAATAGTTGTGTTAACTATTAATAATATTAGATGGGTAGTTATGTCTATGTTAGTATTACGGTAAAGGTTCGCGTAAGTAAGATCCTATGGCCTTACCCCAACTCAGATTAAGTATGCTAATTATTATTATTAGTTTCTAAAGTTTGGCAATAATGATACTAGATAAATCCAAACAAAACAAGTGAGGATTTATTATAAGAAGACCCACCTCCTTCTCGAAAGCGAGTAAATGACAATACTCGTAAAGGTATAACCTATTCTAAGATAAGCTTATTATACAAAAAAGGATTAAATGAAGCATATATTGCATATCTAATAAATGAGCAGATCAATTCATGGGAAGTTAATTGGAGAGTTTGATCAGGAGTCTTCCTCCTTAAGGAACCGTCGCTGCCACTTGTATCCCCACCGTTTGTGAAACCACCAGGTGTCAATGTGATGAGCATAGATTCTCCCTCCTTCATAAGGATGAGCGAATTCATCATGAGGGGGGATTTTTTGGAGGACGACAAGGAAGGAAGAGGTGGAAAATCTCCGCGAGAAGGGAGATGGTGAGCCATCGCGGCGAGAAGAGGAAGAATGCGAGCTACTTTGGGTAACTTTCTCTACTTATTGTAGTAATTCCTCTGCATTGTTAACTCTATGGAATTGTTAATCTCCGCGTTGGTTTATAGTTTTGAATTTTAGCTAATGATCCGACCTCTGGACGTTTTATTATCTATGTCCATTGGAAGTTATCCATGACAATCTCAGTTATGATCCGAGCTATGTACATTTTAGCTCTGTCTATTGGTTGCCCTCAATATCCGGATCTTAGTTAAATGATCCGATCTATGTACATTTTGATCTCCGTCTGAATGTTGTATTGTTTTGATGGATCTGAATGAAGGATCTACCTTTCAAATCATGGGTCTATTTGGTACATAGTGGAACGCAGTCATAGCACCCTGTTGTCTGTATATTGAATCGTGTTTATAGATACTTTGTGTACTTATTTCGATCCCCGAGAATCGCAGATCAGGATCACAATGATAGTTTTATATTGTTTGAATGATGATTTTTTTTACTGTTAATACTCCATATGTGGATTGCGATTGCTAGATCGCAGATCTAGGTCACCATGGTAGTTGAATGTTGTTTTGAAAATCACGGATCCCTCTATCCGGATCTCTATTGGGGTTTTGAGAGTGTAATTATGTTTCCGCTATTGCTTTAGTGTTGTATGCCAGATCTCAGCGGTATGTTGTTATAAAATCAATTGAAAATACTGTTGTTGTTCCATTATTGTTGTATGGTCAGATAGGTTGGTATGCGATTTGGAATAGCTTGAAATTAGGGATTTCTGTATCTGTAACTTTGTCATTTATTGGAGACCGTGGTTTACGATTTTCTTGCTGTCACCTACAATTGTATGGCAATACGCTGAAGATCGATTCTAGTTAAACGTAAAACAAAATAACCCCTTTTTGGCTGATGGCGTGATCACCGAAGCTGTACCCTTTTTCCTTATTGATGGCATGAGATCCCGTCTTGTTGATAGCGTGATCATCAAAGCTATAAACTCGATCATTGTTTTCTATTTGCGGGGACATTGTTTGGGTGAAAGGACATTAACCCCTTTTCCTTTTTACTGATGGCGTGAGCTTCTAACATGTTGATGGAGTGATAATCAAGGTTGTAAACCCATTTGTTTGATTGTTGTTATTTTTCTGAAAGAAGTATGACCTCGACTCCATCCGAGTGTTGATGTGCAAATATAGATATATAATGTTTTGTTTGTGTATATAAATTACATGTGATTTCCGTTCTGAGAATATCGACACACTGGGATTGCATAGAAGCATATTGGGGATAGGATATCTCTTAAGAGTCTGATCACAGTTATGGATCTGTGGGTGAATACAACCGATTCAAAATTCGGTTTATCTTGCAAATCTCTGTTGTATTTTCTGTTGTGAACGGTAAAACTGTGATGACCACGGTAGACGGAACGGCTGGAGAATCCCAATCCAAGGTCATCATTTTTGTTTTCCTTCTGCTTAATTTTAGAATCGATAGAAGTTGGGTTTAAAACCTTTTTTTTTAGTGCAGGGTGGAGGCGATCTGTGTACGTTCTTTTCGACTGAGTTAAACCACTGCGTAGTTGTTACACTTTGTGGAATTTATATATATATGAATGTCGTTGTTTAAATCGACTTCTTCACCATGTTTTCTTTATGGATCATAGACATATATAATTGTTGTTGTGAGTGGGTATTAAGTACCAATTTGGAAATTAGATATATGAATGTTACTTTTATTTTTCTTTCTGGTCTCTTTAAATTGCTTCAATCGTCTCTGTGGTTGAAGGCGTATGGTCCCTGGATCGTATTGGATTAGATCAGCTATTTGGGTGAAGGCGTATTTTCTTTCTAGTGTTTTAACTGCTTCAATCATCTCTGTGGTTTGAAGGCGCATTTACTCCTGGATCTTGTTTGATTAGATCATCTATGTGGTTGAAGGCATGTTGCTTTTTGGTTCTTTACATTGCTTAAATCGTCCTTGTTGGTTGAATGCATATTGCTTGCTGGATCTTTTTATCATATCTGTTGGTTGAATTGTTTTGCTTATGTATCTCCAGAGGATGATGATACTTTTCTGCATTCGGATTGGTGGGTTAACCTCCATAGGTTCATACCCTTCATGTGTAGATGCCAGCGTAGATCTCTGTTTTAGTTTTACGCATGTAATTTACATTAAATTTTCAATATGGATCTAACTCTATCCATTATACATTATAGGTATTTAAATTTATCTCCCGCTACTAGGGATTTGTTTTGAATATATATATATATATATATATATATATATATATATATATATATATATATATATATATATATATATATGATCACGTGAGGCTAAGGATGTAGTTTCAATTATATTCTTGGTGCCACTATAAAATAGTGGGATATATAGTATATGTATATATAGAAATTGTTATTTGCAGATGTTAATGGATGAATGATTTTCGTTGTGAAAGAATAAAGACAAGCATATAGGTGCTTAGAGTAGTACTTTTATAGGTCTTATAATCTATGTTCATTGTATATGGATTCTCGACATAATTCTGTTGTTAACTCGAAAATTGTTGGAAAAAACAATCTCGATGAGAAAGGCTGCAAAGTAGCGGAAAGTGATCTCGGCAACAATTGGGTTGTACGATGTAAATTCTACTTGATAATTAATACAAGATGCGACTCTCCTTTGGTGGACGTAGCCCATTATGGAATGGGTGAACCACGTACATTTTGTCTTCCCATGTGTATAATTCTTGATTCTCATGTTCATGTCTTATTGTTTATATCTTGTCAACAACTATTGAGTAATTGTTATTCACAGAATTTGTATGGAAATAATGTTGTTATTATAGCATGGAGCTGTGAAGTTGTTTTTTATATAATAGACTCAAGGGAGACCCAAGGAGCTGCAATGGTAATACTTAATGACATAAGCAAATTGACTTTTATAAAAAATGTCAAGTGTATGCACAAGGATTAATTACATGTTGGCTGTTTCTTATAATGTTTTATTATGAAGATCTTTAAGGGAAGAAATTTTAATTTTCACCAAAATTACTAACTCGCAAAGCTTGGAGATGTTACATATGGTATTAGAGCACGAGTTACAACACTCAGGCCTATAGTGGGCTTAGCATGAGGAAATGAGTTGGATGAACCAAGTAAGGTATTCCATTCCACTTGAAATAAGCGAGGGGGAAATGCCCTTCAAAGTTTCAAAGCTTGGAAGGAGGTATCGGACAAGTCATCTCGAATTACAAGTAAGTATGTCACATTTTCTGAAGCATTATAATAGTATAACTTTGTCTATTTGTGAACCTGGTTTCAGTAGGTAATTGGACCAATGGTTATTAGAAAATCTTATGGATGAATATTTCCTCTTACTCTATATTTAGTTACAATAGATTGTGAGAAAGCACACTTAGAGTAGTCAGACTAATAGAGTCAAGTGTTTTTTTAAAATGAGTCTCGAGTATGCCGAAAGTCATCCTAGTTGTGGATATGTTAAGCAGAGGAACTCTCCTAAAGTTGTTAATTTGATGATTGGTTTTAATACTTATTACCTTCTTTACCTTTTATTCTTGAAAATGGATATCTTTCGGTCTCAACAAAAGTTTTCTTTGACAGAGTACGCTAGGATACGTTCTGTTGACTATATATGACTAATCGAGTTTTATTGATCCAATCGTCAGATATTCAAAATATTCCTTTAGTCACTAAGGAAGCATAACTATATTGAAGTTAAGATTTTGCTCCTTAGCACAAATTCTATCTCATTACAGAAGTAGCAACTAGAAATTGTGGGTTGGTTGCTTATGATAAACTAACCTTCCACAAGAAGTGTAAACTAACTAAGCTAGACACTACTAGATCCTATTAGTTATTGGTTATTAAAATTTATGAAAAGATGCATGATCTCATTTATATCTCCTTAGTTCATTGATCCTTACGGTGGATGTTGGGATACTATGAGTAGTGGTAATAGAAGTATACCTTGAGGTGATCATGATTTATGATGATTTGTGTTTTGTGATTATTTTGTTCAAAGATAAAAGCTATGGTGGTTAATCATGTTGTTCACATCATAATCATACAAATGAGGTGGAGAACTTTCAAATGAGTATGTTCTTTATTATGAATAAAAAACCGACATAAAATGATTACTAGTTAACAAGATGCTTCAAATTTAAATTTTCTGACGTATGTGGCCGCAGGGGATGGCTGTTTTATATTAGCATTATGAGTTAAGAAACCATTAATGTCATGGAACTTCCATGGGGGTAGATCAGATGTAATCTTAACAGTAAATCATGTCTAAGATGTTAAAGGTGATGATTGGACATACGTTCTAGGTAAGATTGCTCTTATGATTTAATTACTTTATATGACTAACACTTTGAATGTTGTGGTCAAGCAAACTTCACATTCCGCACATCACTTCCTTACAACCGTCAACAAGTCAATGTGGGATACTTAGGTACCTCAACATACGAGGACCATATAATAGAGAGATATGTGGTCACCCTTACAAAGTATTGGGTTATCTTATAAGGTACGCAAGTATATATTTTTTTTTTTTTTACAATCGGTTAATTGTATAAGATGATAAGCTATACAAAGAAAAGTGGTATAACTAAAACCAGAATTGTGTTGAAATGATGAAAGCTAACATCTAAGGTTATGTGATCATAATGTGCATGGACCGTAATAGGCAGAAAGTTATTTCATGTGCAAGGAATTATGTAAACCCTTTTATCCAACTAGATATGCTTAGTGATAAGAAAGAAATGTTTCAATTATGATGATGAAGGAGGATTATCCTATTTTTTCATGAATACAAAAAGGACCTTACGATATTTAATTTTGTTCTATAAAGTGTTACTAACAGGTGAACTTGGCAGATGGTCAAAATTTGGAGGAGCTTGTGGAAAAACAAGAGCATAGATACTATGCATTGTAAGATAAGGCGGTGAGGATTTAAGATCCACATCATAACTGTTATGTATTCTTTAAGTTTGATAATTATTGATTGAATGAAGATCTAGGCTCAAATGGGTCAGAGTAATCGTGTGGTTACAGAATATAATATGACGAAACAAATTGATTAAATTGAAAGAGATTTTTCTAGACTCAAGCAAGGCGGCTTGGGGAAAATAAATTCTGGGACTCAAGCGAGAAGTCTTGAGGGGAATTGTGTAAGAGTGTTGTAATGGCATGGAAATACTCCCTAAAATGAGGGATTGAACAGCCACTAGGATTATTGGAGAATCGGCTGGCTGTAAGACCTAGGAAAGCTATAAGAAAATGTATATGTGGGAGGCAGGACGCTGCTTAGTATGCATGAAAGAAATGTTTGCTGCGTGAGCACTAAGGTGTTAGGCAAGACATGAATGAAATGTTTGCTGCGTGAGCACTAAGGTGTTAGGAAAAACATGAGAGAAATGTTTGCTGCGTGAGCACTAAGGTGTTAGGAAAAACAAGAGAGAAATGGTTGTTGCGTGAGCACTAAGGTGTTAGGCAAGGCATGAGTGAAGGAATTGCTGCGTGAGCACTAAGGTGTTAGGAAAGATTTTCCTGGATCAAGTGAATGCGATTTGTTGATATATTCAACAGTATACAATCAAGGAGAGCTAGATTTATTCCATATATTGCAAGTGATATGTGCAATAAAGAACTCAAGAGCCGAAGGATATTCTTAAAGAATGTGAACACCGAGGACGGTGTTATTCTTAAGGGGGAAAGGATGTAACATCCCACTTTTTAGATCCCTATAAATTTTATTGTAACTATGTAATGGTCTCTGGTGAGGAGCTCAAGGCCTAGGCCCCACCAGAGAATCTTGTGGTATGATTGTGTATTCTCAAGTTGTTATAATGGATTAATAGACTAGGAGATCTTAATGCAACCATAACGGCATGGAAAATTTAAAAAAACACTAGGGGGAGAGCTTGACCACTAAGTGGAAGATGAATAATGAAGAGGGTCATTCCAATGTTTCGATAACTATAGAGAAAGTAACAGATCGCTTAAGTGAGGAAGTCATGACCCTAGGACGAGGGTATTGACTATTCGTCGCACGCTAATAGTTATCTCCGACAACCTATCAATGGCCGTAAAACTATACCTACAGTCGTAAAGGATTAATTCTAACACTACATGCATAAGGTCTAAAGCCTCGAATACTGCTCCAATTAAAGAAGTCGTGATTAAAGCTAATACTCAAGTAACGACTAGTCAAATTGGACACCTAGGACCCACTTAGTGAGTGGAAATATAATTACCACTGGGAGTCTAAAAAGAACAGGGACATCAAGTAGACATCACCTAAAATATATACATAATTGTATATATATATATATATATAAGATAGAATTAACTAATGTTAATACTTGTGTGATTGTAAATAGTTGTGATAACTATTAAGTCCAACAAATAGTTGTGTTAAACTATTAATGATATTAGGCGGATATTGAGTATGTTATATATGTGTTATACATATATGAAAGTTTAACAATAGTTGTGTTAACTATTAATAATATTAGATGGGTAGTTATGTCTATGTTAGTATTACGGTAAAGGTTCGCGTAAGTAAGATCCTATGGCCTTACCCCAACTCAGATTAAGTATGCTAATTATTATTATTAGTTTCTAAAGTTTGGCAATAATGATACTAGATAAATCCAAACAAAACAAGTGAGGATTTATTATACGAAGACCCACCTCCTTCTTGAAAGCGAGTAAATGACCATACTCGTAAAGGTATAACCTATTCTAAGATAAGCTTATTATACAAAAAAGGATTAAATGAAGCATATATTGCATATCTAATAAATGAGCAGATCAATTCATGGGAAGTTAATTGGAGAGTTTGATCAGGAGTCTTCCTCCTTAAGGAACCGTCGCTGCCACTTGTATCCCCACCGTTTGTGAAACCACCAGGTGTCAATGTGATGAGCTTAGATTCCCCCTCCTTCATAAGGATGAGCGAATTCGTCATGAGGGGGGAGTTTTTGGAGGACGGCAAGGAAGGAAGAGGTGGAAAATCTTCGCGAGAAGGGAGATGGTGAGCCATCGCGGCGAGAAGAGGAAGAATGCGACCTACTTTGGGTAACTTTCTCTACTTATTGTAGTAATTCCTTTGCATTGTTAACTCTATGGAATTGTTAATCTCCGCGTTGGTTTATAGTGTTGAATTTTAGTTAATGATCCGACCTCTGGACGTTTTATTATCTATGTCCATTGGAATTTATCCATGACAATCTCAGTTATGATCCGAGCTATGTACATTTTAGCTCTGTCTATTGGTTTCCCTCAATATCCGGATCTTAGTTAAATGATCCGATCTATGTACATTTTGATCTTCGTCTGAATGCTGTATTATTTTGATGGATCCGAATGAAGGATCTACCTTTCGAATCATGGGTCTATTTGGTACATAGTGGAACGCAGTCATAGCACCCTGTTGTCTGTATATTGAATCGTGTTTATAGATACTTTGTGTACTTATTTCGATCCCCGAGAATCGCAGATCAGGATCACAATGATAGTTTTATATTGTTTGAATGATGATTTTTTTTACTGTTAATACTCCATATGTGGATTGCGATTGCTAGATCGCAGATCTAGGTCACCATGGTAGTTGAATGTTGTTTTGAAAATCACGGATCCCTCTATCCGGATCTCTATTGGGATTTTGAGAGTGTAATTATGTTTCCGCTATTGCTTTAGTGTTGTATGCCAGATCTCGGCGGTATGTTGTTATAAAATCAATTGAAAATACTGTTGTTGTTCCATTATTGTTGTATGGTCAGATAGGTTGGTATGCGATTTGGAATAGCTTGAAATTAGGGATTTATGTATCTGTAACTTTGTCATTTATTGGAGACGGTGGATTACGATTTTCTTGCTGTCACCTACAATTGTATGGCAATACACTGAAGATCGATTCTAGTTAAACGTAAAACAAAATAACCCCTTTTTGGCTGATGGCGTGATCACCGAAGCTGTACCCTTTTTCCTTGTTGATGGCATGAGATCCCGTCTTGTTGATAGCGTGATCATCAAAGCTATAAACTCGATCATTGTTTTCTATTTGCAGGGACATTGTTTGGGTGAAAGGACATTAACCCCTTTTCCTTTTTACTGATGGCGTGAGCTTCTAACATGTTGATGGAGTGATAATCAAGGTTGTAAACCCATTTGTTTGATTGCTGTTATTTTTCTGAAATAAGTATGACCTCGACTCGATCCGAGTGTTGATGTGCAAATATAGATATATAATGTTTTGTTTGTGTATATAAATTACATGTGATTTCCGTTCTGAGAATATCGACGCACTGGGATTGCATAGAAGCATATTGGGGATAGGATATCTCTTAAGAGTCTGATCACAGTTATGGATCTATGGGTGAATACACCCGATTCCAAATTCGGTTTATCTTGCAAAACTCTGTTGTATTTTCTGTTGTGAACAGTAAAACTGTGATGACCACGGTAGACGGAACGGCTAGAGAAGCCCAATCCAAGGTCATCATTTTTGTTTTCCTTCTACTTAATTTTACAATCGATAGAAGTTGGGTTTAAAACCTTTTTTTTTAGTGTAGGGTGGAGGTGATTTGTGTACATTCTTTTCGACTGAGTTAAACCACTGCGTAGTTGTTACACTTTGTGGAAT